>VDFB02011711.1:0-11278 GCA_007258455.2 Sequoia sempervirens
TACACTCAATTTGAAGAGATTAAGGCTACGACATTTTATCAATATGCTAAGAAGACTGGCATCCCCTGAGGAGGGGTGACAAAAAAATATTTTTTAATTAAATAATTAAAACTAAATAGCAATATTAACATCTAATAAATTTAATTTCTCTGACCCAAATCACATCAACATACCTTACTTATTTACATGAACACTAGTCTGCAAGAGTGTGATCAAATAAAGTAATTTAAAACTTGTCCAAAGTTTTCTGGAAAAAAGGTACTCATAATTTCTTACCATAAAAACTTCATTTAGGAGCACAGCATGCACTTGCATCTTAACAAATCACATGTTGATACGATATAATAAGGATCCCACAAGAGACTATCATATTAATAATAGGTCTCCAAGAGAGACCTAAAAACAAGCCCTTGTCTTTATTTGAATTGCGTACTCGTGCTAATCTCAATTGCCTACTTTGTAAAAACAAAGCATCAGTCCATTTTCATCTCATTAAAAACTAAGGAAGATGGTCACGGTTCAACTAGAAGCTGCCATAAAATAAAGTGTTAATCGAAGTTATTTCTCGTGGGATTTCATACATTGGTGACAAACTATTCCATCAAATTCCACCTAAAAGGATGTGATACAGCCATAAAACTATAACAAATCATCTTTGATAGAGCACTCATTTAGACCCAAGCACTACTACATTTGCTTTGAAAATGCTGAAGCTCTAGGTATGGATGAGCACCACTCAACTGGCATTTTAGGAGAGAATTGAAATTAGCGTGCAGCCAATTTGAATAGAAATGAAGGCGCGGGCATATTATCAGTATTCTAAGACGGTTATCCCCTGAGAAGCGGCATTTGATGGTTAAAACTAAATAGTTGTGGTAACTAATATATTTTTTTCTCTTAAGGTGGCCCAAATGGCATTAACGTGCCCAAATGGCATTAACGTACTTGATTAGAGTTACCTACATAAGAAGCACTATTCTGCAGTCCATGTTTTTTCATCCTATAATGAGAAATCATGAAGTGTGTGATTCAATACATTGCTTAAATCCTCTCCAAAATTCCTTTAAAAAAATTGTTCCATAATCTCCTGGACTGAAAACCTAATCCTCGTTATGTATACTTTGATCTCCAGACAGAAGAAATTACTCGGTAGCAAAGCATTCAACTGCTTCTTGCCAAGCCACATATTAATACAATACAATAAGGACTCTTCAGAGACTGCCGTTTAATCCTTCAGGTGAGTATGTTTGATTACCAAAGAAACGGATTAAACAAGCAGAATCTTTAAACAGGAAGTTTTTTATTCAAATGAAACCAGAAGGAAGATCTTTCCCACCCCCAACCTAAAATCAGCAATACCCTCATGCAGCTGATTTATCTCCAGCGAAATACGAATATGATATGTTTTCTACCATTTAATTTTATAATTATCATCTCCTGAAACATCTTTTTTTGGATTGCCTCATTTCCAATTTTAGCAGTTTCAATAGCACAAAATTTTATACTCTCAATATAAATAGATAATCTTCAAGCTGACATGTTTGCATCAAGCTTCTCCAACAGCGCACTTCACCAAGGAGATTTTGGTGATCTTTAAACATTTGCAGTTATACAAAGATGCTCTTCATTCTCTGAAAAATATATAAATGCTGAACAGGATAGAACGTTCATTATCTTCATTGATGCTGAAAATATATAAATGAATGACAGACCTGTCAATTTTCATACCACACACATCAGTACACATCTTTTAGAAGAAATCTATATTTTCATCATCCCATCCATAAATAGATCCCTACTGAGTTTGCATACTTTTTTCAAAAAAACATTGAAAAAATAACCATCGCCCATACCAGTTTAATAATGAACAGGTCCTACCAACCTAGAATCACTCTCTTTAGAACTTAAAAATGAAGTTACACACTTGACTGCAAGTGAAAGAGTAAGAATGAAACTCACCACTCGATGACAGATTATTGTAAATCTCAAAGAATCTAAAAAACAAAATATTCAAAATTTTAATAAAGCGCTAGGGATTTCCCAGCTTATGAAAAACCAACCTCAGATGAACAGACTTTTATCAACGTAGCTACCAAATAGTCAATTGAATATCAGAACAAAGAATTGACAAATTTAAAATAGTTTGTAGTTTGTAGTAACAAAAACCATCATAAGATACACGTAGAGTGTTCAAACTTAATGGAAATGCAATGAATTCTTGACTACCTAGAGATTTTAATAAAACTCATTTTCTTAAAATTCTGCAGAGCATAGCATGTTATTTTTATTATCATTTGTCATGGCCTCCTTTAATTTAATGTAATACTTCCCCATCCTAACCGCTACCCCTACCAGTCTGTCTTGTGAGGATTTTAAAAAAATCTCTTTAAGCATAGCATGTTATTTTTCTATTATCATTTGTCTGGGCTTCCTTTAATTTAATGTAATACTTGCCTCCTACCCACCTCCCCACCTGTTGACGGGTATTTTATGATCGCACCAACATAGAATAAAGTTTACAAGGGTCACTCTATCCTCTCTTGATCAAAATCTCCTGCATGCTAAGATTGCGAAAGATCATGCATTCAACTCCAAGGTTCCTTTATGCAATGGATGTAGACTCAGTTGGCTTGATGTGATTTGCTGGTATTTCAAGGGGACTTACACAATTGTTCACTCGGGAGAAAGGGGTTTTCAAGATCCAGAGAATTTATCAATGAAGCTCAGATTTCCTAAACTAACCAGAAAGTGCAGAATTTGAATGGTTGTAGGGATTAGAAATGCTATGGTCTACTCTAGGCGCGAGACGTGGAGGTCAAAATTCACAAGCTTCAACCGAGCTTTGCTTCGCCTCACCTCGGACAGCTTCCACATAACTGGTGCAATCTTCAAAGGAGTAACTAGAGGTATTTAGATCACAACTTAACATAAAGATACCATCGCAATGACACATACCAACATATAAATCATAATCGAAGTTAAGTCCAAACTGTTCCAGTTGACCACACAAGATGAACTCACCATCAATGAGCCCACTAGTGGCATGGATTAACGAAGTTGGCTTAATTCAACCACCACATTCCACAACTATCAAAGTGCATGAATTAAAATCTACTTTACTTTAAGGTTCTACGTGAATCGGAAGGACGAAGAAATCTTGCTAGCTACCCACAATAAAAGATGAAACCACAAGCAATGATAACTCTTTTTATTATAGGAGTGTTCACAACATTCTCTTACAAAGCATTCAATTTGAAAACTTTCCTTCCTCTTCCTATCTATCAATCTATCAATCTATGCTATGCTATCAATCTCTCTCTATTCCTCCTCTATGATCTCTGCTATTCTATATGATACAAATGAGGGGGGAATGCCCCTTTTATAGTTGGCCAATTCCAATGGACGGCTCAGATTCAATTACAATGAAGGGCTTAGATTGAGCCACATAAGCCCTAGTCAAGATTCTGCCCTAAAAACTGTCAGAAAGTGGAGGGGTAATAAATGAGCACAGAATGCCCACTCTCTCCCTTTGACCATTATGAGCAATTAATGCCCACCATCTTCCAGAAGATTCTCGTCCAGACACGCGTTCCCATTGTTCTTCTCCTTGACTGCAAACTCAATGAATCTGGGCAACACAGCCTCAACCTCCTGAACTGAAATGGGTGGAACGTGGTTGAGCTACAATTCAAGCACAGTGACCGCCTGTCCCTGCCAAATACAAGACTTTCTCCAAGCTTCTAAGGCATCCTGAGTACTCTGTATAATGTTGGATAAGGTTGAAATATTCCCAAAATCCACCTAGGCGAATGACCTCACGTCTGAGAAGAAGGGCTCCAATCTGCTCCTTAGGCCATCTGCAGTCACCTCCTCTGGGGTCAGCCTTTTGGCAAATAAGGCTTTGAGTGTGTTTAAGACTCCTTCTTGTATGTTTCCCATGGCCTTTCTAACTTTAATTGACTATGCCCATGCTGTATCAAAGAAGCCTGGCCAGTGAATGCTAAAGAATACCAATCGGGGAAATCATACCTATCACCCTCCTGAATTACACCTCCCTCGACCAAAGTTTGCACAGGCATATGCATCAAGGCTGCCAGACGAGGAACAGTTTTATCCTAGTAGATGTGGACTTTGCTCCATGCTGTATCAAAGAAGCCTCGGCCAATGAATGCTAAAGAATACCAATCGGGGAAATCATACCTATCACCCTCCTGAATTACACCTCCCTCGACCAGAGTTTGCACGGGCATATGCATCAAGGTTGCCAAGCGAGGAACAGTTTTATCCTGGTAGATGTGGGCTTTGCTCCAAGCCAGATCAACATTTTCCATGCGAGCAAGAATGTTGGAGGCCTGCTAGAAAGAATAGGCGAGATCATCCATGAATTTCTCTCCCTCCGTGCGAACATTGCCAACCCACTTGTCCGCGTCTTGAGCCATCCTCTTCAAATCCTCCAAGCCGCTGACTAATTCTCTCGGAAGCTCAGCTAGGAGATCAATTGTTGGATTCTCCTGCCCACACGGACGTGCCAGGTGCTGCACATAACCAATCAAAGTCCTATGCTCCTTCAACTTTTTGTATTTTCCTTCTGTTCGGAGCAATCTATCCTTCAAAGCTTGATAGGAGCTGTCACATTCTTCAATTATCTGAGCTCCTGTAGGGCAGCCCAACTCCACAGTAGTGACCACATAATTTTCAAGTACAGCTTCATCTCGGTCACACTCTACTCTCGAAACAGCTACATGAAGTGTGCGAGAACCAGTTTCATCAGTAGATATCTTTGAATATTTCCTGGCTCTCTTCTTTTCCGATGGCCCATTGATTCTGCTCAGGAATTCATCCATCTCGATCACTGAGTCAGTCTCCTCCTTGTTGGCGCTTAAATTAGCACCTCTGGAGTGTTGATTGTAAACGTTCAACTATTTCAAATGTTTTGCAACATTTCTTCGTTATTTAAAGAGAAGTCCCTCTCTGCAAAAAGCAATGCGTAAGGAAGGGAATGGTAAACTAAGGTTCCTGTCTTTTTGTACTTCAGCGGTAGGACACAAGGGTGCACAAACACAATGCGCCGTAGCTAAGCTTTTCTCTGGTTTCTGCAGATCTTAACTACGACTATTCTAGCTTTTAATCTATCCAAAACCTTCAAGGTAAACAAAGCACGAGGGTAAAGGAGCGGGAATGAAGGGTTGGGTCACCTAAATTCGCCGTCTCCTGAGAATATGGCCGAGGCTCTGAACTCTCGGATATACACCGAGATAAGGTTGGTACAAGCAAACACTCTTTACGGTAAACTGGATCTAAGACCTGCCAAGGAGGAGGAACCCCTATCCGAGGTATGGGCTAGGAAACGGTTTACAAGAAACAACAAATAAACGATGTCTTGGCCAACAAGCTTGCTAAGGAGGAGGAACCCCTATCCGAAGTATAGATTGAAGGACAATACATTAAACAACAACGATAACTGTCAATGACAAATATCCAAGGAGGAGGAACCCCTATCCGAGGAGGGAAATGAAACAAGCAGCTATTAGATACAAGACGTGGAAATAGCTCAAATAGGTAGATCAAAATGCAAGCGCCTTCTGATATTCTTCTTCAAGCTTCATCAACGAATTACAAAGGTTGGGATAGCAAAGGCACGAAATCATGCACAATTACAATCGACCAACGAACTCTCATCCAAGAGTGAACAAATATCCGCTTTCAAAGCTGTTGGCAACAATAGGCGCAGCAATTTTGCATAGCAAGTATAAGTTAAACAAACAATGAGCCCAGGCTCTTATTTATAGGAGCACTCAAAGGAGTGGGCAACCCCAAAATCTCCTTGAGTTAACAATGAGTTCTTGCCAATCAATTAGCAACATTTATTCCTAAAAGGGGAACAAGCCAGTTAAGCCCGGAAGACTGCCGGTTAATTGAGAAAGTAAACAAAAGAGTCGAAAACTTCGCCCGTTGGTGAAAAGTAAACTAAAGGTGAGAACTTTTATTGCAAAGTATCACTCCAAAATAGACATCCACTTTTGGTGGAGATCTAAGATCCACAAATCATGGAAGCCCGATTAGACATCCTTAGTCGATTGGGATCGACAATGCATGATTTAGGAATGGAGTTAGCGGAAAGCGGACATCAAGTTAACTCGACTACATTTAATGCCTTCTTGAGTTGACTTGGAATGAGGCATCAAGTCAACTTCAAGTATCATAAATACCAATTGGAAGGTGGGACGTCCTTCCTAGGTGTCTTTTCACACTTCACCACTTCTAATCAACAGCTCCTTGATCCATGTGTTGACTTCTTTCGTTTCCGGATAGTCAATGCTTTGAGGACACGACATCTCTTCTTGTGCAAGCTATTGCTCTTGGTAACTTTGGCGGCTCCGTGCTTGGAATGACCTCTTCGCAGCTGGCAAGCCAAGGTGCTTACTGCCACGCGGGAGGTGGTAATATTGGTCTTTCTGCTGCAAAATCAGCCTTTCTTTCTTCTTAGTCCAGAGTAATTGTTGCGGCTCTCCACTGAGCGGGAGATGTATTCTTTTCAAAGATAAAGATCCTTGATGCTTCGATGATGTTAGTTCCTCTCAACAATGTGGTGTAAAGATATGGTTGGAGGATTCTTTACAATAAAGATGCAGTTGTTCAATTATGGAGCCCAAGGGCGTAAATTGTCGATGCAATGAAGAAGAACTTCGCTGTTAGTGTAAACAGGATGTGTTGAACAACCAACCGAAAATAAGCGTCTGCCGGCGGTATTTTTCGAAAAAAGTCGGCACATGGGTTTTGTTAGATGCTTCAATCTTGAACAAGCGGAGTTCCTCGGTACGATTACGAGAAACTTTGGGAAAACCCCCAAAAATAGGGGCAAGAAGTTTGTTGATTACGGAAAATCGGCCGAGATGGGTTTCAGCGGAAAATTATCTTTGAAGATCTACAGGTTGATCGGATCTGATGTAGCCCTGCGCTTTGTGGCGACATGCAAGAAAACCTAAGACAGAGGGAAGTAGGCGAGAAGATGGATTGGAAGTTTTTATCGACTCCACGAGAAAATATGTCTCTAAATCAACCTCCCGATTAGCAATCTTCCATACGCTTCGAATCACACCAAAATATCGAAAAACGAATAGAAAAGCGGCCCAAATCGTAAGTCCTTGAGCTTATGGCTGTTCCTAGCGTCATCAACTGCTGATAGAAATAATTTAGATCCACAAGTTTGGGGACTTAACTCATGATCAAAGTTGTTTTGGCTTGATCTGAAGTTCAAAAGGTGATTTCCATGCATTAGGTAGGTGGGATTGGCCAAGTTTATCTCAAATATCTAGACTTTAGTCAACAACTTGGCCTTTGACTTCTTCTAAGCGTCCCTTTTGAGTTTTGCAAGTTTTTTTATTATTTTCTCTCTTGAATGACCTCAGTTTGATCCTGAATCTGGCTTGATCTATTGATCCTGAGCTGCTGCTGACACATTCACTGCTGAGCTGGATCTATCCTGAAGAGAAGTGCCTGGGAGACATGATGGTAAAAAGTTGAGTTCAAGGCCTCAAAAGAAAGGGCGCTTTTTCCAAGAAAGGGCGCTTTTGCTTGTGCCTTGGTAAAGTTTCAATCTTCATTCTTCACCTTTTTGAAATGACCCCTCGTGCTTTGATCTGGATTTCTCGTTGATCGGAGAATCAAATGATCTTGTTTGATATCTTGTCAGGTAGCTAGCTCCGTTTCGCCAAAGATGACTAGAGTTGGAAAATCCAGGAGTCATTTTAGGGTTCCTTTATTCAAGGGTGCCCCTTTATTGAAAAGTGCACTTTTGTCTTTTAGCATGGTTATCTTCATTTGAAAAGTTGCCTAGTTTGATCCTGATTATTTGTTGACTGCCTCATCAGACTGTGCTTGCAGTTGCGTTGCTTAGATCTACCTATGCTGAGAAGATTGTCTTGGGAGGCCTTTGATTAACATCGACATCGAGGGGGTCGAAGAAGGCCTTTCTTTTGAAAAGGCTCTTTTTTCTTTGATCTTCACTTTTGACAGTCATTTCCTGATATTTCTTCAACTGCCTCTTTTCACTTCGTTAGCAACTACTTATGATCAACTCATCAGATGATTTAGCTGTTTTTAAAGTTTGTGACCCCGACAAAACAAAGCGCCCGAGATGACGCCTTGGATGATCCAGCGGTATTTTGACCCTTAAAGATCATGGGCGCCCTTGCTTGAAAAAGGCTCTTTTCAGCATGTGAACTAGTCTCTCCTTCGTAGCGTTTCCAGAGTTAGTCAAATTTTGACCTTTTTGCGTTTCATGAATCTCCTTCATCAAACAACATCATTTTAGACCTTTTCTGCCATGGTTGCGTCATTGAAGCTTTTGAAGCTTAGCTTTTAGCACCTGGTACTGGCCAATCTGCCATTAATGGCTGCGGAGCTCCTAACTTTGTTCCTGAAAAATAGAAATAGACCTACCAGAGTAAAATGTGTCTTTTGATGATTCTGACTTGACCAATGTGATTGTGAAGCCTTTTAATCCTATCAAAATCATTTTCAATCATTTCTGGGAAAGTCCTATTTTCGGGGGTTTCCCTAAAAATAGGGGCGTAAAACCCTAATTTTCAAATTTTCAGAATTTTGCACGTGTTCCTTGACACAAACCCACAAAGACCCTATGTTTGGTTTGACCTAAAACAGACTTTTAACGGAATTTTAACAAGATTTAGCTCAATTTATACAGAATGCCAAAAAAATTATTTTGGGTACAACACTCCTCAGGATCCTTTCTCATTCTCTCCTTTAGCTAATCTGACACCGTCTGTTGCAGATTACAAATAATGAGGGGTTGCTCCTCTGTTGCTTCCTCTTCGCGTACTTCTTCTCTCACAACATTTTGTTGAGGCTCATCAGTCTCCATCTGCTGAATATCTTCTCCTGAACCTCGAGCCTCTTGCCCTGTAGTATTCTCATCTTCTAATGATGTTTCAATCATTTGTTGGAAGTGAGTGTCTGTTGTCATCTCCTCTTCCTCCTCTTGCCGACTTTCTCTTCTAAGAGCGCTGACACTTAGGCTATCTGGCTCCCTGAGTGGTGGCTGGTTTACCTCCTGAAATTCTTGCTCCTCGTTTGATCTATTTCTCTGACTCTCAAATAGTGAAAGCTCCCGCACACTCGAAGATCAAGTCTGCGACCATATGGGTGATGCTTCTTCCACCCTCTGAGGCACTGGCTAAACTTGTACTTCTCTACATGGCTCAGAAGCTTGGGCAACCTGTTTTCTTTTCCTTGTTGATGGCTGCCTCTGGTCACCCATGAGACTATAAGTGAGAGCAATTGATTTACTTTTAAGCTTATTCACATGCCTCTCCACCCAACTCCTTGTGAATGTCAAAACCAATATGCATAATGTGTCCAAGTCTGTGATCTTCAGTTCTGACCAATCAGGTAGTGTGACCGATGTATTTCTCACTGACTCATAGTCTGGTTGTATTACATTCACATCCTCATCTACTTGATCTGGAACTGGAACAATCTCGCACTCTCTGATCATCATCAAAGGTAGCCTGGTAACATTTTTCTCCTAACTTCAGCATCATCTGCCGCATTAGCCCAGAAGTCTTCAATATGGGCCTTGTGCCTATACTCCACACTTTGCACCATTCTGATGTTATTGTAAGGATCGAAATCCTACATGTCAATGTGGTATGTGAGGTGGAAAAACTGCAATTCATCTTCAACTTCTCTGGCTGCCTGTAATGAAGGACAAACTTCATTTGAATTTCCCATGGTAATCGGGAAGTCTAGTCCTCCTTTCTTCTTCTTCTAGATTTTATCATAGGCAATGAGCTGCCTAGATACTTCTAGGCATAACCATTATGTCAATGGGGTACCTCGGTAATCTGTACGGGTACGATGTGAACCCCTGCAACCTAATATAGGTGAACTTCGGAAATTGGATAAACCAATATTTGTATTCTTCAATCAGCTCCTAAGCCTCTTTTGATATCCTTTGTTGAGTCCTTTGCTGAAGAGTCCTCGCTATGTGCATGGTGAAGGCATCGTTCACCCTTTTGTAGTTGGCGGTGCTGCTCAAGTGCAACTGTGGGCAAGCCTCATAGATTTTAAATTGTTCAGGACCACACCCAATTGACTCTTTGTAAGTTATCCCTCTGTACTTATTCATCCAAGCCAGCATATATATAACATATGAGCTCATGTAGAACGTATTTGTTCTTCTCAGTTTCTTGAACTGCTCATCTAAATTGTCACTTATCATCCTTGCCCAGTCAACGCATTCTTTCCCCTCCATTACAATCCCGATGTAATAAAACATCCATGGCTTGAAGATGAATGATTGAGAGCTTCCGTTCACCCGACTAAGCATCATTATAAAATCACAGTACTCTTGCTTCACATCAGTTGAGATAATCTGCTTGGGAAGCTTGGTGCGAGGAGGCCTGGGTTTCTACATCCAAACTGAATTTATCATCCCAGCACATCTTTCAAAAGAGGAGGCATACATCCTTTCAGCTCTTTCCTTTGTTTTGTACACCATCCTATCAGAAGTGGGAATTCCAAATGCCTCTCCAATGGCATCAGGCGTGAGATTGGCAAACAATTTGCCATCAGGAGAAACAATCGTTCTTCGCTCTGGCCTATAGCAGTTGGCACACTCCTTGATCAACTCCGGACATTGGATTGCAGGTGGAAAACCAACAGCAGCATAAAGTCCACTCTTCACAATTTGATGCACAGTGATAGATGGAAGATGGTCACCTATCCCATGCATCTGACTTTTGAGTGCTCCAAGGTTGAATGAACCGAGGTTTGTATCATTCAACTCTCCCAGCTTTGAAGTAAACTTTGACTCAAGAAGAAATGTTTTGCTCAGCTTCTTAATTACTGTCTGCCTGGATATGCTAGCTTTGCTCGATTCAGCATTTATAGCCCTACTTGCAGCCTTGTTCGCCCTTGCAGCATCTCCTCTACCTGCTTCAGCCATCCTACAAAATAAAAGACAAGCATTAAAATTCAAACTTAGAAAATAAATCACCTTGGGATGGCGAAAATACGGAGTTAACTTCGAAAAAGAAGAGCCTTTAGCATTAAAATTTCTAACTCCAAACCTCAATACTTTCAGCAGTCTAACTTCTGACACTTAGAAAAATTTCACCCAAGCTTGCTCACTTCAACAACTTCGCACATGCAAATGGTGAGAAGAAATGAAAACTTCATTGCTTAAATAATCGTATGTGGGAGTTTATTTTAGCAAGTTCATTCAATTTCCTCTCCCACTTCTTGGCAATTTTCT
>VDFB02011712.1:0-11230 GCA_007258455.2 Sequoia sempervirens
TACAACTTCATGAACTGTGGAAAAATCCTACCAACTACAGTTGATAAATATTAAATTCTTACTAAGCAAAGATTATTTATTTTGTTATGTTTGATCATTATGTTGGTGCATGAATGGTGCCCCCTCCACTATCATTAAGATCAATTATTATGCAAAAAGCCCATCGATACTTTGCCTTAACTCTTGCTTTCTTGGCTCATCTTTAGTCCATGCAACTATTACCTGTCTTCATCAAAAATATAAAATGATGGAAAAGAGAGGGTGTGCCTCTTTTCTATTGTAATTTTATTTTCATAAAAAGACAGTTATTCTATCGTCTAAAAATCAAGTGAACTATAATCTTACGGATTTATATTATTACTGAAATATATTATATTTCCAATGTACTTGTAGAAGTGTTTTAATCTGATATAACTTGTTTTATATTATATTTTCAATGTACTTGTAGAAGTGTTTATCTGAAATAACTTGTTATATTGAACTAGATGCACTTTTTAGTTACTAATATTTTGGTCCAGATTTCTTGGTGAAATTACCTCAAAGTGGGTTAGCAAGTCAGATGTCAAATTACATGCAAGTTTTAAGAAAAAAATATGAAAGCTGAGAAAAAAAATCACAACTCCTCCGATCTTTTCTATGAATTTAGTAATCTAATAATACCTCTTCCTCTATGATGAATGTGCAACACAACTATGAACATAAATCTGCATCAGAAAAGTATAATAGATTAGATGTTTAGCTCCCAAAGTCATTGTAAGGACAGATCACCAAAGGGCTGATTAATTGATCTTGCTATGTGGGTAACCTCATACTAACTGAAATTCAGGTGTGCGTCACTTCAATTTCTCCAAAGACCATATAGTTTGGCCCCGAACCATTCAAGTCATATATTACTACTATGTCATCTTATTTGGTAGAATATATCCCAAAGAATACTTTTGAGGTTTCCAAAGGAAGGTTTAGTTTGAGAAAAAGAGATAGTAGGAGAAAGTTTAATTACCTTCTATGTTTTAATAACCGTTTGTTGATACATGCTAATTAAAACCACTAAAAAGTAATGAAATGTATCAATAATTCTACAGGCATTTTACACCGCAATGGCTCCTAGATCACCAGTACCACTATATCATTTCGATCATGTATCATTTGTATTATTCTTAGCGAATAGATCAATGTTTCAGATCGACTGATTAGATGTAAGTTTTTAATGTTCAAATCTACTAAACTTTTAGGCAGGGTGGGCATGGTATTTTGTTATGCATCAAGTCCATGGTTTTTTGCATGTTTAATTTTACATATAGGCATTTGTTGAGTGAGAGGTTTCTAGTCGCCGCTTTGAGCATTTTCTTCATCTGTATCCCAAAAAGCCTTCCAGCTTCACCTACTATCCCCGTCCCTGACAAGCAGTGGAAGATAAATAATATGTGGTCAACCTTGTATTCATCACTTGTTGCTAGAAATTATTTGTAAGAACTTCCAATTTTACAACTGATTATGCATGCTAACTTTTTTTTCGTACATGACAATGAGAGTTCTTGGAAATAGTCGGGTCAAGTACTATATTTGATTATCTGGTTATTTTAGATTTGTGGTCTCAACTTGTAGCTAATTTTCTGACCCATAAGATTGGGTGGTGGATGATTAATTATAATCCTGTTTTATTTGTCTATGTCTAAGTACTAACAAACCTCTAAGTGGCACCATTTGCATTTCAACAGCTAATCCAAACCTCTTTTTTTCGGGCCTTTAGTTAGATTCCATGCAGTATATGCTATCAAAAGGAGCTCTTCCAAGCTTTAGGCTGTCTTCAGTATTTTTTTTTTGTCGTGTTGAAAAGTTGTAGTTTGACATTTAAAAAAATCTTGTGTTACCCTGTTTGTTGAGTGTAATCTGTCATCAAATGGTGCTCAGGGAAAAACACAAGCATTGTATGACTCTTATTAATCTATATGTTGCTTTTGTTTTTGTCTCAACAATCACTTTTTGTTTACGTTGGCAACAATCTCAAGTGTGTTATGTAGATTCTAGTTTGATTTTATTTTAAATCTTTTAAATTTTGTTAATTTATTAATATAATTGGAAAATCAAATTGTCAACATTCTTTTATTTTAAGTATTGAAATGAAAAAAATATATCTAAAAAGTTAGTAGTATTTGTTATCAATTATTTAATTTACTGATTTAGAAACCTACTAGGATTACATAATTATCCTTGATGTATATACAATTTCATTATGATAATTTTAGGTATATTTCTTAGTAATTAAAAAAATTATTTTAAAAGTGTGGTAATTTGTAAATAAAATAATCAATTTAATTGTGACAATTTGTTTCAAATGGTATGTTGTGATAATTCTAAATATTGTGGTACATATTGATTTTATTTATTTTAAAGCATTTCTAATTATTCTAAGACCTTTCAACTAGTATTTTCATAAATAACTTAAAGTTACTAGATTTCAACATTATTTACAAAGATTAGTTCAAATTTAAGAATCAAGTGATTTATTAATGTCAATCTTAATATAGAATTAATAATTGTTTTGATTTTATTTTAAGAATGTTAATAATGTTAACTCAAATATTTCTAAAATTAATTAGACCATATTGTCTTAGGTTTTATTTCTTTCACAAAATTTTGTTAGTGAATTGCTTTTACCACTACTCACCCTAGTGAATAAGTGGTTTGACACTCACCATTGAATAAGTGGAAGAGTTTATTTACCTTTCTTTATTATAAAATTTACCCACTGCTAAAGTGGATGTGCTTAATTTCATTTTCCCACTAAATAAGTGGATGCTGTTTTTATATCGTTAGTAATTTATTTAAAATTTTGTACACCATATGCTCTCACCTTGCCCTTACTGGGATCTTGGTGATCAAAAAGTGGAAAAGAAGTTATAATATTAACAAAATTTTATTTATTTTTGTGATCCAATTAATATTAGTTGATGTTTAAATCCTAGTTAGAAACTCTAATCAAGAATTGAAAACAAAACCAACAACGTTTGGTATCAGTGGTGCCTTTGGCTCACATTTACGGGTAATGTCATTGAATGATTGAGCTACTATATCTATAGCTTAACACAGCTGCAACATGACACTTGTGGCATCTGTAAAACTTCAAGGAGAAATAAGGGACATTTTGATGGCATTAAAATCTAAAAGATGGGAAATTTCTCTTGGATCGATAATCTAAAAAGATAAGTCAAATTATAAATTAAAATTTGCTAGATCAACTTAGTAAACCCCTTATAGGATTTAATATAATTGTTCATGTTATTTCAATTCTTGAATATGAATTTTTGGTTCAAGAGTCTCAAGGGTGATGTATTCATTTTCAAGACTAGGAATTAGTTATTTTAGAAAACAAGTAATAGTCATGAAAACTATTTACTTAGAAGTATTTCTTCTCATCATGGGTGGCAGTCACAGAGGAACTGCCTGGGGAAAGGGGGCCCTAGAAAGGGTTGCATACCCATATAAAAATTTATATCAAACTTAGAGTAGAAAATAAAACTACATATATTACGCATTGATCCTATTTGGAAGCAGGGTATGTAGGTAGTTTGGGAAATGAAGGATGCTCCTAGTACTTAGGCATTTAGAGATGGGCTTAGGACATGCCTATAATTAGTTATGTTATTTCAATTATTAATAAAAGACTTAATAAATCAAGAGAAATCCTTAATTTAGAAAAGGGTTTAATTCTCTAATATAAAGTTAAGTTAAAACGTATTCTTGTATACTCAGAAGGAATCTTAGATGGATTCGCTTGACTCCTCGAGGATTAAGAGTGAATTTAGAGTTGGGTTTCAAGTTCATTATTTATTTTATATACTTCTAAGGATGACAACCTCAGTGTACTTTCAAATAGGAGAGTACAGTCCTTAGAGGGTGACTTAGGACTCAGATGGCTTCGATAAGTCTAAGTCTCTAGCCAAAGCATAATCTTATTCTTTATGAATAGATACATACTCCATTTGGGTAGATCCCTACTTTGTTTAGGTAGATGCCTATCCTGTATGGATAGAAGTATCTGAGTGTGCAATTGTAATATTGCATAAAACAAGTTAATTTCAATATATATAAATATAAATAGTGATTTTTTGGGGGATTATGGATTGAGTTGTCACATCTGGTATCTAGGCATGGTTTGAAAACTAGGTCTAGAACTTACTACGACTTATGCAATTTAGAATTTATCTTCAAGAAATTAAAAAGAACTAGAATTAAATTTATTATGTCTTAAACCAAAATTAACTTGGAGAATGTAAACATCTAGGGATATTAATGGCAAGGACAAGAGTAACCAGTATTGGAGCTACCCAAAATCAAGAGGAGAATAATAATGATCAACAAGCACAAAGGGGTAACAAAGAAGGAATTCAAGCTATAATAAATATATTAACCAAACAAAGGGATAATATTAGTTCCTTGGAACAAGTAGTGCAAGACCTTAGGACAAGGAAAAACAATAGTGAAAACATAATTGAACCGAAGAATGAGAACCCTTCCAATAATCAACAAGGGATTGTGAGGGGCATTGTGACACCTAGGAGAAAAGATAATATCTTGGAGCTATCTAAGGATTTGAAGAAAATCACTCCACCTAATTTTGATGGAAGGAAAATAAGTGAAGGAGCATAAAAATACTAGTGTTCATGCGTTATGTGATCTTGTGAACATTTCATGCTTTCATTCATTGTTACCATTGGATGTGTTGTGTTAATTGGATGGATTGTGATCAAATGGTTTAATGGAATACTGATTCACCCACCTCTTAGTATTATGGGTGTTCAGTAATGGTATCAAAGCTTGGTTCCTTCTAATAAGCCTAACAACTTGAGGAAGATCTTGGAGGTTGAACACATGGATAATAGAAAGTATCCTATTTCTTTGGAATAAATATCTATAATTGAATACATAGAAGATGGCTGCATGATTGAAAAAGAACTTAAAGCTGCTCTTGAAGATTTTGACAAGGTTGAAGGTGAAAATAAAGATTTGAAGGAAAACCTAAAGGAAGCAAATGAATGCATCAAAAAATTGAGAGAACAAATCAAGAAGTTTAGATAAAGACAAAGGTATGCCAATGAATAATTAAGGCAAGCAAATGAAGATATTACTAGATTGAAAGTGCAAGTGGAAGAAAAGAAAAGAATTGAGGAATGCATGAATGCAATGGTAAAAAGCAAGACTGATGAATGCACAAGACTTGAACAAGAAGTGGTAAATCTAAGATCAGATTTGGAAAAAGTAAGAATTCATGAGGAAAAATTCAAAACAAGTTCTACAATGCTTGATGAACTATTTGCAGAACAAAAACCATCTAAAGGTAAAGGAGGTTTGAGACTTGAAGAAGGAGAAATCGCAAAAGCTAATCAGAACCCAAACAAGGTTGACAATCAAGAGAAGACTCAAGGCAATGGAAAACAAATCCAGAATCAAAGAAGCAATGCTAGAAGACCCCCTAGCAGAAAACCAAATGCTCAAAGGTACCAATCTTTCTTAAGGTTTTTGTTTTTCATGCAATAAATTTGGAAATAAGGCAATAAAATGTAGAAGTAGAATGAACTTGAATGTTGGATCCTTCTCCGAACAATGTTTTGCATGCAATAAATTTGGACATAGAGCTATTGTGTGCATAAATCAAATGATGAATAGATTTATTGGTGGTAGAATGGTTCAATCTTTCATTGGCTACTTCTATAGATGTAATTTATTTGGACTTAAAGATAACCAGTGCAAATCCAGATTGAATAGAGGTTAGTTTGGTTAGAAAAATGTTGTGTGCTACAGTTGCAACAATTCTAGACACATTTCAAAATTTTGTAAAAGTAAGAATGGAAGATAGACTAACCCAGTAAAGAGAAATGAACCTGTGAAGAAAATTGATCCTATTGAAGTAAAGAAGGAAATGGAGAAAATTTGGAGAAAGAAAGAGGAACCTGAGAACAAGGATGAATCAAGAACTACAAATGTATCTATACCTCCCTTGGTGCAGATAATTCTCTTGAAAATTAAACTTAGGCATGGGCTTAGGGGGAGCAATAATTGAAAAATAAAACAACCCCTTGGAAATTTGAAGTGTCAAGGAGTGACACCAAGATATATGGTATAAAATGACATGCTTAAGCTTTTAGAAAATAAACCGGTAGAAAATATACAAATCTAAAGAAATGTGGAGCATTTTAGCCTAGTTTATAGCATATTAATGAAGGGTTTATTAGATTTATGGAAATTGAAGCAACTAATGCAAAATTAGGGCAAATAAAAAAGGTTTAAAGTAAGATTCTAAGTCAATTGTAATCACATTTTCACATTCAAAGAAACTAGAGTGAGTTGAAGGAGATTTGAAGGCGATTCAAAGCAATTTGGTGTAGAGTACTCAAACCCTAGATGTCGTTGTGTGCATAAAAGGTATTTATGGCTTATTGTGCTTTGTGGGTTTGAAATAGAATGATTTTTTAAGCTTGACTAAGCTTGAATTGAAGTTAAAATGGTTACCCCAACCATTGTTAACATTACTGAGAGGCCTAGACCAAAATTCAAGAGGTATCCAATGAAAATATTTGATAATGACCTCAACAGTGCCTTCTCAAAGATTCCATATAGGGTTTTACCTACGAAAGATAATAGGGCTTACATGCATGGGAAATTGGAAGAGTATAATTACCAGAGAATCACAAAACTTTTGAACAATGAGCTTACTAGAGATAACCACCCAGTGAAACTAGAATATATTAACCTAGTGTAGAAGAAACTAGATGTTTGAAACTGGTTCCCCAATTACATCAATGATGTTGATGCCAAGTATGTAAGGCTAGAACTGAGCAGGTTACATGAAAAATTTCTATGGAATGGCATGCCTGGACTCATAACCAAGGAAGTGATCAAGGATGTTATAGGATTGTGTGACACTAGACCTGTATCGGTACTTAAGTCTATAAAGAACAAAGTTGTTATGTCCAACTCACTAATGCCACATATGATAAAAGGGCTCTAACAACTAAACCTATTCCAAATCCTACTGTGAAATATGTTTCTATGGTATTAGGTCACAAAATCTACTTTACAAACAAAGAGAATTCAATTTTGGCCACAACTATCTAAGTTGCACATGAAATGGTGATGAATGGAAAAGACTTTGGTCTATGTGTGTTGCTCCAACAACAACTTCTTGAGAATCTAAAGTTGACAAGAGAAAAGAAATATGCCTTTAAGCTTGTAACATTGGTAGTATGTTTATTGTTTTACTTCTTGAAAGAGCTTCCTGGAAGGAAATTTTTTGTATGGGATAGAAGAAGACCAATAGCACATCAAATCCTTGATTACATGCACAACTTAGGAAAATTTTAGGCACATGATGATGCTTTGACTGCATTCTTTGCAGTTTTTCAAAAGAACATGCATGAAAGGGAGAGAATTCCTTGTAAACTTGTAGAGAAATAATCAAAGTAAATTACTTTCCTTGTTACAACTGGTGAGTGAATCATTGAGGTTGTTGAACCAAGAATGGTATGGATTGTACCTCTTGTCTATGAAGTTTTTGAAAATGAGGTTGATGGATATGTGGATATGTTGATCAAAGGTCTTGAGGACCCCTCACAAGCAAGACATGGGACATATGAAGACAAATCATTAGAGGTGCACATAGAACTAAAGAAACCTGAGATCAAAAGAATAACAAGGAAAACTACAAAGGAATGGGTTAGAAAGGAAGGTTAGATAGAAGATAAGATTAAGGAGGCTAGAGCAAGAGAATCCAACTGAGACCTTTGGACCAAGAAGATCTAGAAGAAAAACTTCCACCCCTGCCCCTACACTACCTAAGTCCTCCAAAGTTGTTGCAACCACTAATGTAAAAAGAAAGAAGGTGGAGCCTAGTGCTCTGATAATTGAAGAAGTCATTGCACCCTTTGGACCTAGCACAAGGACAAGCAAGAGGAAGAATATGACTCTAGTAGCAACCCTTACTACCTCTAGAAGGAGAAAGAAGCAAAAGGATTTTAGGGAAAAGAATCTAAGTGCAGTTGTTGAGGAAGAGATTGAGCTTGGTTTAGAACATGAAGAACAATTGAAAAGAAAGAGAAGAAGTAGTGCAATTGAGAGCAGTGAAGGTGCTTCAAAAGAGGCAGCACCAAAGCTAAAAAGCAAAAAGTTGATATTGTGGACACCTCAAAACAAGAAGAATTCGAAGAAGAAAAAGAAGCATTTGCTATACATGTCCATGAGAATCCTGAGAAGAAGAAAGAAAAGAAGATAGAGGAAGGCCCTTTGGAGCAAAAGAAAAAGGAGAGAAAGACTCCTTCGATAAGGGCACACACCCCTATGAAGGTAGATTTTACGTTATGATAATATGTTAGAAGCTACTGCAAAATTGTATGAAGAAGTGGATGAAGCAGATAGAAATACAATCATTGAAGCTATTATTTAATACATTATTATTTTAGAGTCTGACATGAGTAATATCAAGAAGAAGGTTCCTAGAGTTGTGTGGGATGCCTTAATAGAAAGAAGGCATGAAGCTATTGAAGTAGAAGATAAAATGAAATCTGATGCCTTGGAGGAAATTGGATCCTCCTTATCTGAGGATGATAAGGCTACACTAATAGAGGTGTATACTAAAGAATTCAAAGTCAAACAAAGGGTTACTATTCTTATGGGTAGAGAAAAGGATTGAGTGGACAAACTGAAGTAGGAAACAGTCAAAACTGTCAAAGATGTTGTAGAGAAGTTTGGGATGATAATTGCTTCCACGTCCACTACAAATCAAGAAAAGGAGAATGATAAGGAAAAGGTTACTAATGTAGAGGGAAATTTTCCTCCTAATACAAACTTTCCAATAGTGAAAGAGGTCATGGAAGAAGAAGATGACTATACAACTGAAGAAACACCATTGTTTGATGATATAGAGAATGTTGTGTCCTCATCACCACTAGTAAATGAAACACAAGCTTCTTTAGAGACTTCTTTTCCTTTGAAAGATACCAACAAGCCTATTGGTGCTAATGAAAATAAAAGTGCAGAACAATAAAAAGAAAAGGATGATACAGATGGCTCTAAGGATGAAACTAATGAAGAATGAAAATACAAGAAAAAAAATGAAGATAACCAAAATGAAAAAGGTGAAGAAGAACAAAGGGAAAAAGAGAAGGAAGATAAAAAAGATGATGACAATAATGAAGATAAAGATAAGCAAAAGGAAAATTCCTCTGATGAAGAGGAGAAAGCAGAGAATGAAGAAGAGTCTGAGGATAGAAAGATTGAAGAAGATGTACAAAAGACCATGGAGCTACCCAATCCCTCTAGAGAATCTTTCAATAATCCTCTTAAGAGTCTTTTGTCTAGACAAATAAGGTTTCAACCAACAATTCCTCCTCAATTATTGCAGCTCTTGATGTATCAAGTGTAGATCTAGAGAAGATTTCACCAATTCAAAAGTTGGAGCTTGGAGATGTCTTTCATGCCTCTAGAAGAAAATAAATAATTGAAACTCATCAAAAGGGGATATAGATAATAAATGAAGCTATAGAGACTTTGTAGGATGCTACTCTCGGTATTTTAATTGATAATTACTTAACTTCGGTGGAAAATCTCAAGTTTTTGGTTGATTCTCTTAAGGAGGATGCCTCTGGTCTAAAATAATAGACTAAAAAAGAAGTTGAAACAAGGTTTGTAGAGAAGAGGCTACTAGAGCTACAAGAGAGATGTGCATCAACACATAATAAAGTGGAGAAATTCTTGAAGGAAGTTCAAGATTGCGAGGATGAAGCAAAAACTTTGTCTTTGTACTGCATGAAGATGCCACTCAAGGCATTAAGGACTTAATGGAATTAATTGGGTCACAAATAACTAATGCCTCCAATACCTATGATCTAGCTTAGGATAGAGATCATACCAGTTGGACTACCATCACATATTTGCAAAAAAAGAAATTCTCATTGCAAAGGGAGAAATAAGACATCATAAGGTGGTTTGGATAGCTTTGGGACTTGTTGGAAAATAAGCATATACCAATGTCAAGTGCCCTAGCTGATGTAAAAAAGATTACAAAGATAAATCTAAATCCAAGCACTCCGGATGAGGGAGAGGAGAATATAGTAGAGCTAGAATCATTGTAAAAATTTCTTGCAGTAGCCAAGAAGAATTGGAATGAAGGGAAGTTTGCTTGGAAAGAAATTCTCAAGGACCTTGAAGGAGCCTCCTCCTCCAGTTAAACATATTTTACTTGTATATTCTTTCATTGCTTTAGTTGTTTTCTAGTTTTTCATTATACATGCAAATGAATCAATTTTTTGGGATAACTCCTCGAGGGGGAGTACATTTCATTTAGTTATTTACCTATACACACCCATTATCCTTGATGTCAAATGAGGAGATAATTGGAGATAATGTTTGTTTTGAGTTTTTGTAGATTCATTTTTTGCACATGTTTCCATCAATGACAAAGAGGGATATTGTTGAAAGAATGAAGAAGGGACCCCTTAATGTGTTGTTATTGATGCCAAAATTGATTGTTGATATATACACTAATCCGGTGAAAAAAATGAAGATATCTTAATCTAGTATTTTTGTTCGCAATTGCTCATATGATAAGATCTAGACATATGTAGTGATAATATGTCATTCCTAACCATTATGTGCATCTATGCTCAAGATTTTAGTTGGTTTGGATGAATAGTATGACAGATACAAGCGACAGTAGTTCAACATACAATTTTTGGCTATGAACAGTGCATATGGGTATGGGTAATCTAGTCCACGTTCCTTCAGTGATGGAAATGATACTTTGCAATTTTGGGAGATTGCTTACAGGTGTTAGTACATTATATATTCTAGATGGCATGTGGTTATATGATTAGATTAATCATTGGTGCTGATTAATTGGCATATTTTATGATTAGGTCTAATTCTTGGCCGACCTAATGCTTGATATATGTTGTGGTGATTAAATATGTATTGCGGATGTTAGTGAGATCTATTTTAGTTCCATGCCAATCTAAATCAAGTGTTGCACATTTGGTTTAAGCACAAAGATGTTTTTGGTACAAGTATGGAGCCGATAAGGTAATTTTGATTTAATTAAGGGCTACATCTAATTAGGCAGACCTAAGGGCAACATGTTGAGTCTCATGATGTGAATATGTGAATTTTGTATGTACATGATTAGATCTATAACAAAGATGTTGTGAATATTGAGTGAATGTAAAGCAGAGTAGTGTTT
>VDFB02011713.1:0-11861 GCA_007258455.2 Sequoia sempervirens
AAGCTCAAAATTAGCTTTACAAGATTACAACATTAAATCTAATTAATTCTCAATAAATCAATTAAACTACTTTCTCCAAATTACTGATCATTCCAAATCAATATTTCAATATAAGAAAATATAACTGACCCTATCAGTGTATACACATGCCTATGCCTATATATTCATGGGGTAATACTAACTTCCTATTTAAATTAATTATTCATCAAAATAACTGATAAATTAGTGGCACATATACTTTTGTATTTATATATATATATATTAATAACAATTATGAAAATATTAAATAAAAATAAACTATTTGTATATATAAAAATATATATATATAATTATATAAATTATTAAATAAAAATTCCCACACATTATATATATAAATATGTATAAAACTTATAAACATCAATCCCAAAGGCCGGCGGTTATAGCTGCCCGCACCAGTCTATAAGACTGCCATGGCAGTACCACACTACAGGGGTAAGGGGAGAAGGGTATGGCTTCGGCCGTCCCTTCAACCCTCCCCATAAACATTTAAAATATATAATTTGACTTAAAAAAAGTAAAACTAATTCGTTTCAAAATTCACAATTTTTAGTTTATATTTGTTTTTAATTTAATTTATTTATCATTGAAAAATGAAAATGTGATTTCGGCTAGCTGACGCACAAGTACATGCAATTTCAACATAATTTATAATTCTGATATACAAATAGGTATATATATATATATATGAACATTTGCACAGAAGACCACACAAATTGAAAAATAATCCATAAGAGCAAAATACTTAATTTAATTTATTTTAAAGGGAAATAATTTTCTAACAAAAAGTTCTAACCATTATAAACATTTTTCTTAATTCTAGACAATGAATTTTTTCATTATTATTATTTTTTTTTTCATCAAATTAAGACACACAGAACACCCTTTTCTATTTTCTTTCAAAGTCACAGGTTTAATTTCTTCCATAAATTTTTTATTCAATAAAAAGAAAGTTTTCTTTTCTCCCACAAGTCATATCGAACTATTTTATTTTTCTCTGAAACAAAAAAAAAGGAAGGAGGAAACAAGTGAAACTTGGTGTCCTATGCTTAATAGAGAAACTGTTGATGCCTGCTTGAATCCAATGGCCTCTACGATGAGCTTCTCATTCCTGCTTCGAAATCTCCTCTCCAGAATACCGTTTTCAAATCTCGAAACCCAATCCTTAATCCGAAGACTCTTCCCAAAATATTTCAAACAAAAGAATGGAAATAGCCCTTCAGAAAACTTCAGAAGATGCAAAAATGCATAACCATTATTTATCAACTTCTCTCTCCATAAAACCTCTGTGTGTGTCCAACTTACAAAAATTTCAATTAAAAATAAAAGATATTACCAATCTCTTTCAAAAGCTCTCAAAAATCATAAATAAAAGAAATTATATTTTTAAAAGCAAGCTTTTCAGTTAGATCTGCGTTCTTATTCGTTCTCACAGCTTTTCCATTTCCTTTATTTATTTTTCTATTTTCAATCTTTTTGGTTTTAATTTGTTTTACAAAAGCTTTACTAGAAACATTATCAATTAATTTTAAATGATTTATACAACAATTTATCCTCAACAGATAATTAATTAAATAATAAACACATTGTATTTAATTACCCATTTAATCCATCATGACTTTTTTTAAAAATAAATAAAACATTTAAATATTTAAAACCACCAATTAATCTGCATTTTAATAACAACCTTGCAATTGAATTGATCACAACTTATAGGCTCACCAAA
This sequence comes from Sequoia sempervirens, assembly GCA_007258455.2. Lineage (NCBI taxonomy): Eukaryota > Viridiplantae > Streptophyta > Pinopsida > Cupressales > Cupressaceae > Sequoia > Sequoia sempervirens. The sequence continues at coordinate 1,763 of VDFB02011713.1, forward strand.
AAATAAAATATGACAAGACACAAGCGGCGACCACCTGAGAACGACAATTACAAGAACGCAAAAAACCATTTAAACAAGACGGTCTAACATCATGGGACGGGATGACTTCATCACCACCTCTATTTCAACATTATACCATTGGGTTATAGGTGCTCGCCCTGTCCTGCCGAAGCAGGTGGAATCGAGACTATGTACTTGCAATCCCTGCATACAAACAATGTTGTGCACAATATATCTATTTAAATACAAGCACCTTGTGAGAAGGAATCATAGCGTAGCAGGGCACCTGGGAACGAGTGGTGCTACACTGTCCTTCATCACATCTAACCAATCAATATAATATAACCGATAAATTAATCATTTCTAAACTAACAAATCATATCATATCATCATGAACATTTACTAATTCACTGCATCACCACCTAATACTACATCTATATAAAAGCATCACTAATTAAATGCAATCATAATGTAATATCATACTCACAAAATACCATTAAAAGCTCTTGTCCCATCTTCCTCTTCTGATTCCTTAGTCAGACTACCTACACATCCCAGGTGATAATGGAGGGGTACTACAGGAAATTTCAACATAATTTGTAATTCTGATATACAAATAGGTATATATATATATATATATATGAATACCACACAAAATTGAAAAATAATCCATCGAGAACAAAATACTTAATTTGCAGAATTTTGAAGGGAAATAATTTTCTAACAAAAAGTTCTAACCATTCTAAACATTTTTCTTAGTTCCAGACAATGAATTTTTCATTATTATTATTATTATTATTAATCAAATTAAGACACACAGAACACCCTTTTCTATTTTCTTTCAAAGTCACAGGTTTAATTTCTTCCATAAATTTGTTATTCAATAAAAAGAAAGTTTTCTTTTCTCCCACAAGTCATATCTAACTATTTTATTTTTCTCTGAAACAAAAAAAGGGAGGAAACAAGAGGAACCTGGTGTTCTGCGCTTAATAGAGAAACTATTTATGCCTGCTTGAATCTGATGGCCTCTACGATGAGCTTCTCGTTCCTGCTTTGAAATATCCTCTCCAGAATACCGTGCTCAAATCTCGAAACCCAATCCTTAATCCAAGGACTCATCCCAAAATATTTCAAACAAAAGAATGGAAATAGCCCTTCAAAAAACTTCAGAAGATGCAAAAATGTATAACCATTATTTATCAACTTCTCTCTCCATAAAACCTATGTGTGTGTCCAACTTACAAAAAATTTAATTAAAAATAAAAGATATTACCAATCTCTTTCAAAAGCTCTCAAAAAATCATAAATAAAAGAAATTATATTTTTAAAAGCAAGCTTTTCAGTTAGATCTGCGTTCTTATTCGTTCTCACAACTTTTTCCATTCCTTTATTAATTTATTTTTCTATTTTCAATACTTTTTGTTTTTAATTTCCGTTTTTACAACTTTACTTGCAAAGCACATTATCTAATTAATTTTAAATGATTTATTCTAACAATTATCCTCAACAAGATAATTAATTAAATAATAAACACAATTTAGTATTTAATTAAAATTTATTAAAAATACATGACTTTTTTAAAAAATAAATAAAACATTTAAATATTTAAATACAATTTAATCTAACATTTTAATAACAATATTACCCTTATTTAATTAATTCAATCACAACTTATAGAAAACCAACAAAATAAAATAGGACAAGACACAAACAACGACCACAAAGAACGACAATTACAAGAACGCAAAAAACCATTTAAACAAGATGGTCTGACATCATGGGACGGGATGACTTCATCACCACCTCTGTTTCAACATTATACTGTTGGGTTATAGGTGCTTGCCCTGTCCTGCCGAAGCAGGTGGAATCGAGACTATGTACCTGCAATCCCTGCATACAAACAATGTTGTGCACAATATATCTATTTAAATACAAACACCTTGTGAGAAGAAATCGTAGCGTAGCAGGGCACCTCGGAACGAGTGGTGCTACACTGTCCTTCATCACATCTAACCAATCAATATAATATAATTGATAAATTAATCATTTCGAAACTAACAAATCATATCATATCATCATGAACATTTACTAATTCACTGCATCACCACCTAATACTACATCTATATAAAAGCATCACTAATTAAATGCAATCATAACATAATATCATACTCACAAAATACCATTAAAAGCTCTTGTCCCGTCTTCCTCTTCCGATTCCTTAGTCAGACTACCTACACATCCCCGGTGAGAATGGAGGGGTACTACAGGCAATTTCAACATAATTTATAATTCTAAATTACAAATAGGTATATATATATATATATATATATATATATATATATATATATATATGAACATTTGCATAGAAGACCACACAAATTGAAAAATAATCCATAAGAACAAAATACTTAATTTAATTTATTTTAAAGGGAAATAATTTTCTAACAAAAAGTTCTAACCATTCTAAACATTTTTCTTAGTTCCAGACAATGAATTTTTTCATTATTATTATTATTATTTTTTAATCAAATTAAGACACATAGAACACCCTTTTCTATTTTCTTTCAAAGTCACAAGTTTAATTTCTTCCATAAATTTTTTATCCAATAAAAAGAAATTTTTCTTTTCTCCCACAAGTCATATCTAACTATTTTATTTTTCTCTGAAACAAAAAAAAAGGGAGGAAACAAGTGGAACCTGGTGTCCTGCGCTTAATAGAGAAATTTTTGATGCCTGCTTGAATCCGATGGCCTCTATGATGAGCTTCTCGTTCCTGCTTCGAAATCTCCTCTCCAGAATACCGTGCTCAAATCTCGAAACCCAATCCTTAATCCAAAGACTCTTCCCAAAATATTTCAAACAAAAGAATGGAAATAGCCCTTTAGAAAACTTCAGAAGATGCAAAAATGCATAACCATTATTTATCAACTTCTCTCTCCATAAAACCTCTGTGTGTGTCCAACTTACAAAAATTTTAATTAAAAATAAAAGATATTACCAATCTCTTTCAAAAGCTCTCAAAAATCATAAATAAAAGAAATTATTATTTTAAAAGCAAGCTTTTCATTTAGATCTGCGTTCTTATTCATTCTCACAACTTTTTCCATTCCTTTATTTATTTATTTTTCTATTTTCAATACCTTTTGTTTTTAATTTCCATTTTTACAACTTTACTTGCAAAGCACATTATCTAATTAATTTTAAATAATTTATTCTAACAATTATCCTCAACAAGATAATTAATTAAATAATAAACACAATTTAGTATTTAATTAATATTTATTAAAAATACATGACTTTTTTTAAAAATAAATAAAACATTTAAATATTTAAATACAATTTAATCTAACATTTTAATAACAATATTACCCTTATTTAATTAATTCAATTACAACTTATAGAATACCAATAAAATAAAATACGACAAGACACAAACAACGACCACAAAGAACGACAATTACAAGAACGCAAAAAACCATTTAAACAAGACGGTCTAACATCATGGGACGGGATGACTTCATCACCACCTCTATTTCAACATTATACCATTGGGTTATAGGTGCTCGCCCTGTCCTGCCGAAGCAGGTGGAATCGAGACTATGTACTTGCAATCCCTGCATACAAACAATGTTGTGCACAATATATCTATTTAAATACAAGCACCTTGTGAGAAGGAATCATAGCGTAGCAGGGCACCTGGGAACGAGTGGTGCTACACTGTCCTTCATCACATCTAACCAATCAATATAATATAACCGATAAATTAATCATTTCTAAACTAACAAATCATATCATATCATCATGAACATTTACTAATTCACTGCATCACCACCTAATACTACATCTATATAAAAGCATCACTAATTAAATGCAATCATAATGTAATATCATACTCACAAAATACCATTAAAAGCTCTTGTCCCATCTTCCTCTTCTGATTCCTTAGTCAGACTACCTACACATCCCAGGTGATAATGGAGGGGTACTACAGGAAATTTCAACATAATTTGTAATTCTGATATACAAATAGTAAGTAAATATATATATATATATATATATATATATATATATATATATATATATATATATATAGGGTATGTGCAAGATCATCGCAAAAAACATGCCCTTAAGTGGCAAAAATTCAGAAAATCAAGAAAGAAAGTAAACTTGGACGAAATATTTGAATAAGTTATCTATATTATTTCAAAATATGTAAGAATAGAATTTTAGAAATTGGAATGTGTAGTTTCTAAAATACTAGGTTTATTTAAAAATAAATAAAATCCATTTTGGTGAAATTTGAAATTTCAAATGGACACCACCAGGCTGGTAGAGAGGCATTTATTTATATTTTGATGATATCTTAGAAGAATCCTTGTCACTGACAATGAATGATGAATGAGCACACATTGGATCAAAAATACACTTTAGGATGATAATGAATGACGTGACTTTAGTCAAGTACTCTAACAGAAAAATGAATAATAATCATTATTAAATTCGTACCAAATCATACTTATATTTTGGAAAGCTTATAAATCTCCTCTAGAAATCATTTTCGTTTCATTAATTTTGGGTGAAAAAAAAGTCGTCAGCCACATACCCTCATAATATTGCCACTTTTTGGCACACCATGATCCTGCACATACCCTATATATATATTTGAACATTTGCACAGAAGACCACACAAATTGAAAAATAATCCATAAGAGCAAAATACTTAATTTAATTTATTTTAAAGGGAAATAATTTTCTAACAAAAAGTTCTAACCATTATAAACATTTTTCTTAATTCTAGACAATGAATTTTTTCATTATTATTATTTTTTTTTTCATCAAATTAAGACACACAGAACACCCTTTTCTATTTTCTTTCAAAGTCACAGGTTTAATTTCTTCCATAAATTTTTTATTCAATAAAAAGAAAGTTTTCTTTTCTCCCACAAGTCATATCGAACTATTTTATTTTTCTCTGAAACAAAAAAAAAGGAAGGAGGAAACAAGTGAAACTTGGTGTCCTATGCTTAATAGAGAAACTGTTGATGCCTGCTTGAATCCAATGGCCTCTACGATGAGCTTCTCATTCCTGCTTCGAAATCTCCTCTCCAGAATACCGTTTTCAAATCTCGAAACCCAATCCTTAATCCGAAGACTCTTCCCAAAATATTTCAAACAAAAGAATGGAAATAGCCCTTCAGAAAACTTCAGAAGATGCAAAAATGCATAACCATTATTTATCAACTTCTCTCTCCATAAAACCTCTGTGTGTGTCCAACTTACAAAAATTTCAATTAAAAATAAAAGATATTACCAATCTCTTTCAAAAGCTCTCAAAAATCATAAATAAAAGAAATTATATTTTTAAAAGCAAGCTTTTCAGTTAGATCTGCGTTCTTATTCGTTCTCACAACTTTTTCCATTCCTTTATTTATTTATTTTTCTATTTTCAATACTTTTTGTTTTTAATTTCTGTTTTTACAACTTTACTTGCAAAGCACATTATCTAATTACTTTTAAATAATTTATTCTAACAATTATCCTCAACAAGATAATTAATTAAATAATAAACACAATTTAGTATTTAATTAACATTTATTAAAAATACATGACTTTTTTTAAAAATAAATAAAACATTTAAATATTTAAATACAATTTAATCTACCATTTTAATAACAATATTACCCTTATTTAATTAATTCAATCACAACTTATAGAATACCAACAAAATGAAATACGACAAGACATAAATGACGACCACAAAGAACGACAATTACAATAACGCACAAAACCATTTAAACAAGACGGTCTGACATCATGGGACGGGATGACTTCATCACCACGTCTGTTTCAACATTATACCGTTGGGTTATACGTGCTCACCCTATCCTGCCGAAGTAGGTGGAATCGAGACTATGTACTTGCAATCCCTGTATTCAAACAATGTTGTGCACAATAAATCTATTTAAATACAAGCACCTTGTGAGAAGGAATCGCAGTATAGCAGGGCACCCGGGAACGAGTGGTGCTACACTGTCCTTCATCAAATCTAACCAATCAATATAATATAACCGATAAATTAATGATTTTTAAACTAACAAATCATATCATATCATCATGAACATTTACTAATTCACTACATCACCACCTAATACTACATCTATATAAAAGCATCACTAATTAAATGCAATCATAATGTAATATCATACTCACAAAATACCATTAAAAGCTCTTGTCCCATCTTCCTCTTTTAATTCCTTAGTCATACTACCTACACATCCCAGGTGAGAATGGAGGGGTACTACATTTTTTGAGGGTAAGCCCTCCTTTTTTGACTTTATTTTTTAAAATGCCTCAATATTTTAAATTCAAGCTTAACAAATAGATGAAGTATTTTTTTTTGTAATATTTTTAGGTAGAAGAAATAGTTTCAATAAAGAATGATAATATTTTTAGGTTAGAAAATTTTATGTGATTAGGGAATGAATTCTATAGAGGTACTCTCTTTATAAGTATATCGATGAATGGAAAATTTGGGAAATTATTCTTTGGGAGAAAAAAAAATTAATTGGCTCTAGAACGGAGATCAAAATAATTTCATCTTCCACAATTCAATTAAAAAATAAGTAGCAATGTTATTTCATCTATTACATCATCTCAAGGAATTCAACTATCTTTATCTCAAAAGATTAATAAGGAAGCTATATATTATTTATCTTCTTTGTTTAATGAAAGTGGTCTTGTAGTGATGGAAGATTTAAGGGTTATATTATATTGCAACTTTTATTTGGTTATTGAAAAAATAATGGTCTTCTTAATGGGCCTATTACTTATGTAGACTTGGAAAATGTTATTTTATAAATGAAGAAAGGTAAGTCTCTTGGGTCTAATCTTTTAGACATTGCTTATAAATCTCTTTAAAAAAAAATAATTTTAATTTTCTAGATCTAATTCCAATTAAAGTGATGGATAAATATTTTGATTTATATCACCTATTTCTCTTTGTAATGTCTCTTACAAGATCATTAGTACCAATCTCATTATTGACCATCTAAAATTGATTTTATATTTTTTTGATAGATCATTTGAGCAAGGGGATTTTGTGAATGGACATCAAATTATTGATATAATTATTGTTGTTTATTTAAAATATATTTATCCTATGGGGTGTTATAAGGATAAATGTATGCTTTTTAAGTTGTACACATTCAAGGCTTATAATAAGGTCCAATGGTCCTTCCTTAGGAAGACATTATTTTTATTTAGTTTTTGTTAATGGTGTATTGAGTGGGTAATGAGTTGAGTAGTATCTTATTCCTTCTCTATTATTATTGATGGAATCTCATCTTCTTACTTTTTAGCTTCTAGAGGGTTGCAACAAGGTGATCCCATCTTCACCTATCTTTTCTATAAACACGCAAAATTGGAATAATGCATTCAATAAGGTCATATTCATCCATTCAGTAAATAAATCAAGTTTATTTATCAATCTCCTAAAGTCATCAGTTTAAATTTAAAAAATCAACTTGATCCTAACATCACCCTCCTTGATTAAATAAATCAATCCTTTATTTAATTAAGTTTGAAATCACCTTCCATCCCTTCTGATTTAAATAAATCAAAGAATCTAAGTCAAAAGGGTCAAAATCACCTAAACATCATCTAAGCTAATCTAATCCTAATTAATCTAACCTAACCACCAATCACATCCTCTAGCCTTTCCCACTTGCACCAATAAATCAATTTATTGATTTATTCAAATCAACATTTTCCATCAACATGGCATCTTTGAGGAATATTCCCTCAAGTTTGAATTCAAAAACAAGTGGACATGTACATCCAACAAGGCATTTATGAGCTCTTACATGTCCCTTCCACAAGGTCAAACTCAACATTTATTTCACAAATTCAAATTTTAATCTCCCCCTCTTTGACACATAGACCAAAATGTGCTTATTACTCACCCTTTGATAGGTTGACAAGGGCTTCATCTCATTGGCCAAATCTTTATCCCACATTTCTCTCTCATAAGCATTCTTTCAACTTGAGAATCTTTAAATAGAAATCATCTCCATTGATTCAAATCCTCCACAATCTTAGTATTGGATCTACAAAGCCTATGCAAAGTCACTCTTCATTTGAGAACTAATTTTGTCCATTGCATCATCATCATTGGCATTATCAAGGGTTGGGAAAGGGCTATTTTGTACAATAGCACCAATCCACTATGAGATGTGATTTACTTCATGTTTTATTGTATGATTTCAATTAGTTTATCTAATCCTTTTGTTGTTTTGATTGCATCATGAAGCATGTTGATTTATTTCATAGGGATGTTGATTATTGTCTTTGTTTAAAATGTTAATCATGCTTTGTGTGTTAGGATTTTAACCAAAATGTAGAATTTGATGTCCACATTATGGCACTAGAAGGAGGGGTTGGACTATTATCATGTGCTAGAATGTTTTACTATGATTACATGAGAATTTAAAATCTTTTTAGTTTGTTTTTTTCTTGAGAAACTTCAAGGCTTCGGACATTCTAACTGCATGAAGTTGAAATCATCTCACATTATCTATTAGCTCTTTTGACTTCTGTAATTTTAAATATGAATTATTTTTCTTTGGATGCTTTGGGATGCTCTAAGTATATATTGAGTTGTCTTCGATAGCTAATATGAAATTCTAGCATTAGATTTCATTTTGCTTGAAAGTCTCTTAAGCCTTTTTAATCCATTTTGTGCATATCTTGTAAACATTGCAGTCTATGAGATTGCACTCTATCAAACAATCTTGAACTAAATTGGCAGCCAACTATCAAAATAAGATAGTTTATTCAGGCCTTCAGAGATGGCATAATCTACTTTCCACTGGCTTCATTCATGATCCTGCTACCTATACTAGGAACTCCAACACTGATCCTAAGGAGACTGTCTATGATATGAATTAATTTGATTTCCTTAATCTCATAATAGAAAAATGACATACCAAAGGTAAGGTAAGGTAGACCAACTAGGCATAAATAGGTGAGATTATTGATATTTTACGTTTTGTAGGGCTTGGATGTTTTCTCCAGTAATTAGGTATAATCCCTTTGTCACCAGGATAGCCTGGTCTTCGAGCAGCAAACAGTATATATCCTCAGCTATAGAATCTCTTAGTGGCCAAAATTTGAACTCGGGTTTCTTGATAATCATAGCTTAGCAATTGATACCTGAGCCTATGCATCTCAAACAAAATCAAAAAATATAGAGTACAGAATGAGACAGCAGAAATCTTACAGACATCCTTCCACATCTAGAAGACCGATCCCCAGTCTGATGATGCAACTTATTTCACATCTTGGACTAATTATAAATGGATGCAACATTGTGGGTTTCAATAGCTTACATTTACTTGACCTGGAAATTTTCTCGTTGATTGAAACTCAAAATACCCAGTACACAGTATCAATGCCTATGCCTTAACAGCCCAAAATCCCCACTAAACAAAAGCAATTAGATTGAGTTGAGGAAAGTAGACTCACTTGCAAAAAATGCCACATTAGATGCCACCAGACTCTCAGACATTCCATTGAGTATATTGTGAAGCCCATAACCTACCCATGGCGGGAAGTTTTTTATGATTCACTTGACTGTTGTGACTTCCAATATCTAACCATTTCAATGCTACTGTAGGAGATTCTTTCAGGTATAAATGCAGCTCAAGCATATGGGTTAATCACAGTCATATATTGTTGTCTAGTAATCCATGGTGATGCATATTTAATGCATTAAGGGCCACATGTTTATGACTGCAATCTAAAGTTTGTGTTTTCATTGCTCATAAAAGCTTCAAGCCTTTTTAGAATCCATTATGCACGTGTGCTACAAGATAATTTTGTGCATTAATTTGAAAGCTCTTTATATTATTGTCATAGGGGCATTGCCTTACGTTGAACAAATGCATGTATTTGAAGGATTTTATTCGATGTTTCTTATGCCAATTCATAGGCAGTAGCTAGAAAGTTTTTTAGGATCCTTCATAGAGACCATAAGATTCTAGTTGTGTGCAACTTCATTTAATACATATACAGGCCATGCAGCTTTAGTTCTTTTTTATTG
>VDFB02011714.1:0-30026 GCA_007258455.2 Sequoia sempervirens
GGATTGATGAATCTACATGCATAGAGTAAGAAGAAGAAGAAGTTGTAGAAAAGGAGGAATCTCAGGAGAAATTCCCTAAGACTCCTATCAAGTATGTTAAAAGGAATCATTCAGAAGATCATATCATTAGAGATAAGAATGGAGTGTAGACAAGAAGAAGGTTTGCAAAAGAAAATAAGTAAGTGAATTTTTCTCTTTGGTTAAGGATAAATCCAAAGAATTTTGTTGATGCTTGCAAAGATGAAGGATGGATTCAAGCTATGGAATAAGAACTAAATCAAATTGAGAATAATTAGACTTGGGAAATCGTTCTAAGGCTTGAAGACAAGAATGTAATTTGAAAAAAGTGGGTGTTCAAGAACAAATTGAATGAAGATGGAGAGGTTGTAAAAAATAAATCAATACTAGTTTTCAAAGGATATTCATAGGTGGAAGGAATTGACTTTAAAGAAACATTTTCTCTAGTGGAAAGAGTAGAGGCCATCAAAATGTTGCTTGCATTTGTTGTTCACAAGAACTTCAAAGTTTAACAGGTGGATGTGAAATCTTCCATCCTGAATGGTGAGTTAGAAGAAGTATACATTGAACAACCTAATGGATTTCAACTATCAATAGATCCAAGAATGGTATGCAAACTTTAAAAGGCATTGTATGGTCTCCAACAAGCCCCCAGGGCTTGGTATGCAAGGTTTTTTAAGTAGCTGATGCAACAAGGATTCAAGTAAGGTACTAAAGACAATAACTTGTACATCAAAGTAGAGGATGAAAAGATTCTAATTAATGTGGTATATGTTGATGATATAATATTTGGAGGCAATGATGATATGTGTAAAAGGTTTGTTGAAACTGTAGTGTAGAAAATTGTACTCCTCTTAAGAGAAAGTACAATTTCACACTTAATTTGGATCTATTTTAGTGAACTTGCATTTATGCATTTCCAAACCTCATTAATGGGCCCCTAATACCCTTTATTATACATCCCAAGGCCTATTTTATTTATTTCACAGCACTATAACCCACATTGAATAAATGTTATTAATTAACTTAATGCCCCAAAATAAATTAGGTCCTGAGCTTTTAGGTTAGGACCCATTCATCCATGTGTGAATGGGTCTCCTTTAAGTTCAAAAATTCAAATTAAGACATTTTTTTGGTAGCATTTCAAGGTCCTAAATCAAAATTCTAAGTGTCAGCTTTCATGATGTAATAAATAGGAAATTAGAAAGGAAGTCTATAAAGCTAAGTCTTTCAATCATTTACACTAGACAAGTAAGAGATTCACTTGAGATCACAAGGATTTGAATACAAGACCAAGGAGAATTCAATCAAGCATTCAAAGTTGAATTCTTCGAGTAACATTATATTTTTTTTGTAGGTCTTCAAGATCATTTTTCCAACAAGATCAAGCATTTTCAAAGGTAGATGATAGATTCCTATGGAGGATCATGATGGATTCTAGGTTTGAGAGATGCACCAAGCCATTCAACCAAGCCTAATGACTTGTTTCCTAAGTGGTTCCATCTTCTATTATCATTCTAATTTCTACCTAAAGGAAGGTATATTCAACTTTGTGATCTATTAGGGTGATTTGATATCTCCCAAAGTAGGTCTTTTTCACCATTCATTATTTCATTTAGGGATCATATTCTAGCACATTTGAGTAGGGTTTCTTTTCATTTAAGCTCTTGTAATCTTAGACATACTTAATGTTAGGGCTTACACACACTTTCATGTTTAAGATCTCTTCTTTCTATCAAGCTTTAATTACAAAACTTGGGGTTTGACTGAGGAAAACCCCCATCCACCACCAAACAACGATTTTTGTTTTGCAGGTTTGTCACAGATTCAGATCTGGGAGTGAAGGTTTAGAGTTATAGGAAAGAAGAGTAGGTTTCAGACTTAGATCTTAGATGCATTTTTTTCCAAAATAGGAGACCTAGACCCATTCGCCCATGGGCGAATAAGTCCCTGATAGGCCTGTAGAATCAACATTTGATGATAGGTGCACAATTTTCTCCTTTCCCAGATCTGCCAGAAGCTTACTGTTTATCTCATTTTTATGCTTAATCATCAAGATCCAAGTGGTAGATTGCATTTTGGAGTTGATTTTTTATTTTTAGTTTTTCTCCCAAAAGTGTTGTTTGTCCTTGACCCCCATCCTTCAAGTATATGGAAATCTAAAGATTCTCACTTTGGGTTGATTCACCTAAGAGTTGTTAATCAATTCATTGTGGGGATCTCATTTGCTAATGAATATAGGAAGATAGGGTTTATTTCCACCCTTTTGGACTTACCTTTCCATTTTGGGAAAACCCTATTTTTCTTCATTTTATTTTGGTGAACCTAACCTTGTATAACAAAATTTTGAAACTTAGAGTCAATTTCAACCCTAGATTTGAATTTTGCACTATTTTGCATTACACTTAGGGTTCTTTAATCTTGCATTAGTGAACATTTCATTTAGGCTTAATTTTGCATGTTTGCATCCTTTAAATTCATATAATATTAGAAAATTTTCATTAGATCTACATTCATTTTGCATTGTACTTGCATCAAGATCATCATTCAATCATCTAAGTTCATATTTAGATTCAAATTTTATTCTAAAAATATTCATTTAGTTCATCATTTGACCTTATTTGAGATTGCATTTGGACACCCTTATTCTGGAAAACTTGTTACAAAAACCCCTATTTGTAATCAGAAACAAAAAAAACATACATTAAACTCGGATCTTGAAAAATTCAATTTAAAAAACCTTGAGAAAGGGCCCATTCACCCATGGGTGAATGAGTCCATGTACAAATCTTTTAGACAAGTTTTTGGGTGATTTTTAGCCTTTGTTTTGCATTTTTGTTGTTGTTTTCAAATATGAGAATTGGTTTCCTATAAAAATAGTCTGCTTTTGAATTCAAGTTATTGCTTCTTTAGTTAGATCTTTAATCATTTTGGAAAACATTTCTTGCATGTTTTAGTTGAGAATAGTGTTAGATTTATGTATTTTTCCTTTACTTTCAGCATCATTTCATAGCTTAGATAGATTAGCTTGCATTTTGCAATCATTAGAAAACAGAACAAATAAAAACAAGCACAAATTTATGAAACCCTTGGAGAAAGCATAGTCATTTGATCATGTAAAATCTCTTTTTCCAAGTTAACATATCCCTCGAGCCCTTTAGTAGTGATGCCTTTGACATGTTAGATGAAGCCCTTGAGGATTTTATCTCATAAGGTTCATCCACTAAGGCTTGTCATAATAAACCAAAACAAAGAGACGTTAATGTAATCACACCCCAGCTTATCCTTCACCCACCCTCACATCAACCTCAAGTTCAAAACAAACCCATTCTTATCTGGGAGGGCCACAGAGAAACCATTAGGAAATAGGAGATATAATGCCGGGCTTTGTTGCAGCTTGGTGGTAACCATTGTTTCACAGCAATAAGAGTTACAATGCAGAACTTATGCACATATATTACAAGGAACAATAGAACAATAAGGCTACTCGAGTCTCATTGCATTACCGCCAAACCTATCTTCTAGTGCTCCTGGTTTGCATGCTTTAAGTGGGAAAGGGGTATATGATCTTGTTGAACAACTTAAAAGTATAAGCGCTAGTCCACATATCTGTTATGGGATCTTAATAAGGCCCTCACCTACATTGCCGCCAGTGTTCTGGCGCTGGAAATATCTTGCAAAAGTTATGGTTCCTGTAATTACAAATTCAAAGAATGATTAAATTACAGCCCTAATTCAGGAATGAATTTGGTTGTATGAAGCATTTTTTTCACCCAGAGTGAGTTTGCCTTTTGAAGTGCAAAAAGTAGAAGCACTCATGATAATTTGGTGGTAGAATCATTGAAGCGGGATTATAACCAGGAATCAATTGAAAGAGTTAGAAACATATACTGTAAATGCAAAAACAATTGAAACAGCATAACAACGATACCAAGAGATTGATGTGAAATGCTCGAATGGCAAAATAGCATCAGATAACTATCTCCAATATCGAATATGAAAATACAAGCTAGGTAGCATGCTTATATAGATTAGAGAGAGGGAAGAGGTGGCAACACCGACCAATGAGAAGCAACCATCTATCGGATTAAAGATAACAAAGTATCTTCCCAAGATAGATAATGGATGCTAACATGTAGGAAGGTGACACCTCATAATCCTCACCTAATTAAACATGCTTTATTAACCTAAGCAAGCTTAAATAAATGTGTAGGAAAAACCTTATAATAAGGAATAAAAAACCTACACTAACACCCCCCCTTAAGCATAGCTTAGGTGGGTACAGAGATGGGTCCCGACAAATCAAGCCTGATGAGGTACCCATGTACAATGAAATCTCCCCCCCCCCCAAGAGAGAAGAAGGCCCCCCCCCACAAAAGAGAGTATGCCCCCCCAGAATAGAGAGAGAAAGAAAGGAGCTAAGAAGCCCCCTAAAAGGAGGACGCCTGCCGCACCCCAAGCAAAGCTCGCAAATGAATGAACTTGCTCTCAGTGAAGGGTTTGGTGAAGATGTCTGCTGTCTGATCTGATGCTGAACAATACTGAAGATCAAGAACCTGCTCATGAATCAACTCTCGAATGTAGTGCATGTGAATCTCAATGTGTTTGGTCCGCTGATGATGGACCAGATTGCGAGAGATCTGAATAGCACTCTGGTTGTCACAAAAGATGATTGTAGGCTTCCGAAAGGAAATTCCAAACTCAGTGAGAATGTGTTGAAGCCAAATGGCCTCAGTAGCAGCATTAACTGCTCCTCGATACTCAACCTCTGTAGATGAAAGAGCAATAGCAGACTGCTTCTTGCTTGACCAAGAAATCAGACCAGAACCAAGAGAGAAGCAATACCCTGAAGTAGACTTGCGATCCTGAGAATCACCTGCCCAATCTGAATCTGTGTATCCCACCAAGTCAATATCCACGCCTGCTGCAAAATGAATCCCATAACTGTGAGTGCCCTGTACATAGTGAAGAATAAAGCCATTTGCTTTCAAAGTATTCTATCATAGCAAGCTCTTACGCTGAGCACACGGAATGGGCCACTACATAGAAACCATGGGCGTGTAGCAGTCAAATTATATAGGACTCCAGCAGGTGATACAGGTAAGCATCTACAGAGAGGGTAGAGAGCAAAGCCTCAAGGTTTAAAACCCACTGATAGAAATGGGTTAATCTTGGGGCTTACCACGATAAATATCACGAAATCGAGAGAACATATCAAGAGCATACTGCAGGTGAAGAAGAAAGATGACCCGAAGGTATGTAATCTGTCACCCCAAGAAGCGGTAGAAGAAGACAAGTCAGGACATGGAAAATGATCATGGGCGGTTTGCCTTCACTTGATGAAGGCCGGACGGTTGAGGAACTCCACTGTAGTAATAGAAGTCATCCAACATGGAGAACAGGAAGTGAAATTTGTAAATGCGCACAAAATGGAACGGTTGATTGAGGGGCTAGCGGTGAACTATGGCGATAGAGAGGAATTCCCACATATAACCCGGCATACGGACTCAAGTGGGGCACAGTTTAAGACCATAAAGAGAGAGACTTTACAGAGTGAAGCGAAAACAAGTGAAAAGGATCTGGATGAAGACCCACTGACTTGCTCCAGCCCCATCTCTGAAGTGCGTGAAGAAAGGCACTCTTCACATCCATCTGATGAACGTCCCAGCGATGGGCTGCAGCAATGGCAAGGACAAGTCGGATTGAAGTCATCTTGGCAACGGGCGCAAAAGTCTCAGAGTAGTCAATCCCAGGAACTTGGGAGAATCCTTTTGCGACCAAGCGAGCCTTATGTTTTTCAACTGACCCATCTGTAGCAAATTTTGTTCGATAGACCCACTTGCATCGAACAAGTTTTCTTCCCTTAGGAAGTGGGACTAAATCCCAAGTATGGTTCCTTTCCAAGGAACTGAACTCTTCCTGCATAGCAGCATCCCACTCGGGGACACCAGAAGCTTCCCTAAAGAATTGTGGATCAGAAGTTGAAGCAAAGAAGAGATGAGGAGCCTGCTCGAACTGTGACCTTGTTCGTCTCGCATCTAAAGGATCACCAACCCAATCACCTGCTAACTCCAAAGTCTGACGAGCCCAAAGAGGCCCAGTGGTAGGAGAATTTGGAGGAGAATCATCATCCTCTGAATGATGACTAAGAGAGGAGGAAGATGAACCCTCATCATCACCATCTAAAGTGGAGGAAGAAGACTCCTCAGGAGGATTTTGATCCTCAGAAGAACTATCATCATGAAGTCGCAGTGTCTCCATGGGAATGAAGGATGGAGAAGTGGTAGAAGAAGTATCTTCCTCAAACTGAACACTCCTCTCAATGAAGAGCTCATGTGTGGTAGGGTGGAGTAGCCTGTAGCC
Organism: Sequoia sempervirens; assembly: GCA_007258455.2. Lineage (NCBI taxonomy): Eukaryota > Viridiplantae > Streptophyta > Pinopsida > Cupressales > Cupressaceae > Sequoia > Sequoia sempervirens. The sequence continues at coordinate 6,382 of VDFB02011714.1, forward strand.
TTTGACACCATCTGGATAGCCAACAAATATGCAAGGCCTACTCTGCGGATCCATTGCCTTGCATTTCTCTGCTGGAATGTGGGCCCATGCAGGAGACCCAAACACTCGGAAGTGCTTGACTGTGGGTTTCCGACCGGTCCAAGCTTGAAAAGGAGTTACCCCCTTCACAGCTCGGTGAGGAACCCGGTTCTGGATATAACATGCACAGTTGATGGCCTCTGCCCAATACTGAGGTGCCAATGATTTGGAGTGGATCATGCAATTGGCCATTTCCTTCAATGACCGATTCTTTCGTTCTGCAACTCCATTTTGTTGTGGACTATAGGGAACTGTGTGCTGAAGATTAATACCCTCTGAGGCACAAAACTGCTCAAACCTTTGGTTGACATATTCCCCGCCATTATCAGTGCGCAAAACCTTGACAACCTTCCCAGATTGTTTCTCTGCAAAAGCTTTAAATTCCTGAAAAGACTCAAATACTTCAAACTTTTGTTTGAGAAAATATACAAAGGTGTATCGGGAAAGATCGTCAATGAAGGTCAATACATATCTAGCTCTACTGAATGAAGGATGCTGAAATGGACCAGCCAAATCACTGTGTACTAACTCCAAGAGCTGTGTGGCTCTCCATGCTTTGCCTTTGTCAAATTTTTCTTCAGGATGCTTGCCAAGAATGCAACCTTGACAAACTCCATCAGAGAATCGAATAGAAGGCAACCCTGTAACCATGTCATGCTGACTGAGCTGCTGCAAGTAGCGGTAATTCAAGTGCCCAAACCGCTGATGCCACAAACGACTCACCTCATCTGAGTGAGTGAGCAATGCCAGTGAAGGAGAATCAGGAACAAAATGAGAAAATTGATAAAGCCGAGAATGGTTATCAACTTTTCCTATAGCAACTGTAGACCCATTGTGCAGATCACTAATAACCACAGAATCAGGTGTAAATTCAACTCTCTTGCCAGAACCTGTATGGGTAATCTGGTAGACAGATAGGAGATTAGTTGACAAAGAAGGCACACAAAGAACATCATGGAATGTCCCATCACCAACGTCAACAGACCCTCTCCCAAGAACTTCTTCTGGTGTATCATTACCCATAAGAATATCAGGCACAAAACATGACTCCAAGGATGAGAAGCTTTCCTTTCTATTGGCCATGTGGTGAGAAGCACCTGAGTCAATTACCCAAGAATCTGGTTGAGAAGCTCTTGCAACTAAGGCCTTTCCCTTTCCTTTCCCCTTACTCTTTTATGTGTTCTTTGAAGACCCTTCTAATGAGACTTGTTTGACAGAATCAGGCACCTGGATATTGTTCTTCTCAAGAAGATGTGACAGGTGATCAATCTGTTTCTTCAAGCACTTATGTTCATCATGACCAAGTTTCTTGCAATAAGAATACTGAATTTTCTCCTTCTTGGGCTTGTCACCTTTTGAAGAAGAGGCATTATTCATTGCTTTAGAAGCAATTGATGTTTGTTCTTGCTTCTTTTCTTCTTGGTTCTTTTGTTTCTTCTCTTTCTTAGCAACCCCCTTCTGATCTTTAGTGCCCTGATTTGCAGTCAAGGCATGAGATTTAGAGGGCTTAATTGTACCCATTTGAACCAATTTGTCTTGCTCCTTAGTGAGTTCATTAGCAAAATCATCTAAAGAAGGCATCTTATATGTGGTTCCCAAGGCACTTTTTGTGGCATAGAATGTAGAAACAAACACAGAGTAGTTAGGACCAAGTTTGGAAAGAATGCTAAGAATCAATTGACTATCTTTCTTCTCTATCCCACACTGTTTCAACTGCAATCTTAAAGCCTTTAGTTTTGTGAAGAAATCCTGAATTGTATCAAAATTGCATGGATTTAACCCTATCAACTCATTCTCCAATAAATGTCCTCTTAGTTCATCTTGTGTACCAAAGAGTTTTTCTAAAGTAGTCCATACATCATTTGGTGTTGTAGAAGACTCAATATGAAAAAGTAAATCTGGAGATACAGACATACATAGAGTTCCAAAAGCTTCATCAAGTTTGTTAAACCATTTAGGCTTTTCTGCAATTAGAGATGGTTCAGTTTCAATACCCATAGTTACTCGAAACAACCCTAACTTCTTAAGTTGTATAGTCATTTTGGACTTCCACTCATAGTAGTTTTAAGGTGTGAGTACAGGTACTGTTAATTGATCCATTTTAATGAAGAAAGAAAGATTGTTGTTGTGTAGGAAGGAAAGCTCAATGAAGAAAGAACATGCACGAGACACACAAGACGCCCCCCCTTTTCCACTCAATCAAAGAACCCCCCCCAAGAAAATTTGATTTGGCACTTTATATTTAGTGCGTTTACAATTACCATCAGCAAGAAATACTGAGTGGACTTGATCTCAATGCTATTACAGATCCTCAAAAGGAGCATATGCTGAAAATACAACTTGGGCACAATACCCAATAAAATAAACAACACCACTGCAAGCTACACGAAAAAACATTCACTTTCAAAAAAAGAATCACCTCGATCTGAGGTTTTATGCAAAAGTTATGCCTTTTCGAAGTTTCCAAAATGAGGACTGTGCAGTGTCACGACTGAGAATCTGTAATTTCTGAAAAATCTCTACATCCAAATCAAAAAACGCCTGCACTATTGCATAGAGCACGAAAAAATAGCCAAGATCAAAAAAAATTTCGTGAGAAACGGAGTCTGTATGAGCAAGAACGGAGCTTTTGAAAATTGTCTTCAAATCTGAAACTGCCAACGGAGAGGGGTACGGCTGAAGCTTTCTGAGTTCGATTCTGCAAAATATATAAGCTGCATGCAAAAAATAAAAGATACCCAGATGGTTTTTTGATGCGGTGAACAAAACCCAGAAGGCGTTTTTCCTGATTAGGTACAAAAGATGTAGATCTAATGTAAATCAGTCGCCTTTAGCAACAAAAAATGACTCCAGCAACCAAAAAATGGCATGCAAAGGATGTATCAGCTACCTAAGATAAGCAAAGGCATGCTGCAACCTGCAATACTGATTGAAACACAAAATATGCAAGCCGATTGACAGAAACAAGATTTTTGAATCTTCATAAATCCTTTATGATTCTCCAGATCTTCAAAAATAATGCAAGAGAAGAGAATACAGGATTTTAAAAGATCTCTACAAAGAATCTAACCTTACAAAACTTGCTCTGATACCATGTTAAAATCCGTAAAATAGATTATAACCCAGAATCAATTGAAAGAGTTAGAAACATATACTGTAAATGCAAAAACAATTGAAACAGCATAACAACGATACCAAGAGATTGATGTGAAATACTCGAATGGCAAAATAGCATCAGATAACTATCTCCAATATCGAATCTGAAAATACAAGCTAGGTAGCATGCTTATATAGATTAGAGAGAGGGAAGAGGTGGCAACACCAACCAATGAGGAGCAACCATCTATCAGACTAAAGATAACAAAGTATCTTCCCAAGATAGATAATGGATGCTAACATGTAGGAAGGTGACACCTCATAATCCTCACCTAATTAAACATGCTTTATTAACCTAAGCAAGCTTAAATAAATGTGTAGGAAAAACCTTATAATAAGGAATACAAAACCTACACTAACAAGTAAACTCTCCTTAATAAGACCGGGATAAAGAGAACCGTTTTTGACAATGGATCAACCCTTAACATGTGTAGTGTAAACCTCTCGGATAAGATTGGAATGGATAAGATCAAGATTGAATATGATTCTTTATCCATTCGTGGGTTTGATAACGTAGGAAAAAAACCACTCAGTGTGATCATATTACTTGTGATAGTTGGAAAGGCTACATTGCAAAATATTTTGCATGTTATGCCTCAAGATCTTTCATATAATCTTCTTTTAGGAAGACCATGGATTCATGAGATGCATTCCATGCATTTGACTCTTCATCATATGATGAAGTATGTCTATAACAACCAAGTGTACACAGTCAAAGTTGATCTTGAACTAGAAAGTTGTTAACACACTGAGAAAGATAAAGAAATCCCTTTGAAAACATTGATACCAACTTTAAAAGTAGACATTGTGCAAGAGGAAGAAAACAAAGAAAAATATGATGAAATCACAAGTCTATTTAATGATGATTATGGTTCCTTAGATTTTACACCTACATTTATGGGAGAGTATAGATCACAACAAAAGAGTTTGAAAAGGGAAAAGAACCAGCAGCAATTTCAACATAAAACTCGAAAGAACCTTCACAAGCATCTACTTCATCCACTCTAGAAGAAGACATAAGTTATACAACAAACATTGATGAATTTGATTATGAACAACCATCGAATCTAAAAGAAATGAAAAGGATTTATGGAAGAGGTTATAAGCTCTTGAAACAACTTGGTTATAATGGAAAAGGATGTGGCATGAAAGAACAAGGAATTTGTGTTCTTATAGAGCCTAACACACAAGAAACAAAGACTAGTCGTGGATATTGTCCTTGTAAGATAACAAAAGCAACAAAAAGACCTTCACTCAATATCAATACTATCATGTGCATTTCTTCTAAGATAACTCACTTTAAAGCATCCTGAATTGATTGATACAACATGTGATGAATCATTGGAATACTTTTAAGATGTTGAAGCCTTGAAATAAATGTTAGGAGTTTATAATAAGTCATCAACTCCCCTTGAAAAGATAAGAGTCACTTGTGCTCTAGTTATTACTAAACAAGCGAATGAAGAAAAGGAAATTAGTAATGTTTATGAAGATGGAGAAGAGCATATCTCTGAAGTTTCAAGACAACATGCACTACCTATAGGAGATACAATAAATATATAAATGGAAACATCTAATGAAGAAAGAGTGATTCAAATAGGAAAGTTTCTTGATGAGGATGAACAAGAAGATCATGCAACATTATTACACGAATTTCATGAACTCTTTATTTGGACCTATTCGGACATGTTGGGTATTGATGCTAAGATAGTGAAACCTAACATAGTCCTTAAACAAGATGTTAAGCTAGTAATATAGAAGATACACAAGATGAATCCTAATATAGATTTATTGGTTAAGGCTTGTTGGAAGAATGAAGAAGGTTCCCTTCGGATTTGTTGTCATTGATGCCAACATTGGTCGGTAACTGACTGTGTAATCACTACTTCCATACTAATCTAGTATCTTGATCTGGAAATCTTCGCAATAAAAGGGAATTCAATGAGTCTTTGATATGTTGATTAGGAATGTCAATTATAGGTATAAACAAGTTATTAGCATTTTTTTGTAATCCGATTGAACTATACTGATGACAGAACTTCGGCGTTCTTATGGCCAACAAGGTTTATCTTTTGTGTGTTCCTCTTTAGGTCTAGGCTGACCTAACGCTTGGATAACACATTTTGTTTTGTGTGTCAAAAGGAATTTTGTATTAAGAGTGGAACTTAAGACCTTTTGTATTTTAGGTGTTCCCTTATTTTTGGCATAAACCTAATTGTCAAAGGGAAGTTATGCACGTATATATATTTGTGATGGTAAAGCGGAGTAGAGAAAGGGGAGGTATATGGCAGAAATGTCGACAGGGTGTAATGGTTTAAGTTCTTGATAGGTAGTGTTTTACGTATCTGCAGCAGCCGGGGGCCAAATTTTGATAATACATGCCTCCTTGGGCTGCCTGATTGTAGGTCTGCTTGGGAGTTCATTTTTTGTGATGGAGCCACATTTTTATTGAGACTATAGGCCTTTTCAGGGCAGGTGAGTCACCGGTGACACTTGTAATATCTGCAACCGGTTATAATATAGCTGAGCTAATCCCTCACTTTTTTCCCGTTTTTGGGGTTTTCCATTGAAATCCCAATTAATCTGACCATTGTGTTGCTGATCTCTTTTTATGTTTTGGTTCACTAATACTATTAGATGTTGATTGATAATCGGATGGTTGTAATTATGAATTTTTTGATGGGAATCTTGATTCACCCCCCCTCTTGGTGTTGGGTGGAAACCGGCTAGGGCTAAAGTTTGGCTCTCAGCTAGCTATTAGATCCCACAATGACTATTCTCATGGATCTGGGGCCTTGTTTTGTATTCGCCATGAAAACGATAATTGTGATAGGATGTATGAATTTTAGCATTAATAAAGCATCTTGGGAATTGATTTTCCCCTTCCCTAATAGTATTGACATGATAGTAGATTCGACTGTAGGCCATGCTTTGTTGTCATTCATGGATGGTTTTTTTGGATATAATAAAATCTTTATCAACCCTCAAGATCAATATAAGACAACATTCACTATAGATTGGGGAACATTCTATTGGGTGGTTATGCCTTTTGGATTAAAGAACGTCGGTGCAACATATCAAAGAGCTATGACATTGATATTTCACGATTACATGCATAAGATTTTGGAAGATTATGTTGATGATATTCTAGACAAATATTTAACCCATCTAGATAACATTCAAATCCTTTGAAAAATCTTTGAAAGAATGTGTAAGTATAACATGAGACTAAATCCAAAAAAGTGTGTCTTTTGTGTGGATAGTGAGAAACTTTTAGGTTTTATAGTATCCCACAGAGGCATTGAGGTGGAAATAAAGAAAATTGATGCTATCATTAACATGCCACCTCTTAAAACATTTCTTAGTTGTGTACTTTACAAGGAAGAATTCAAGCTATCCATCATTTTGTGGCATCTTTAGCAGATCGAACATTACCCTTTACACAAATTCTTAAGAAGGAAGCTGAATTTAAGTGGAATGAGGATTGTAAATAGGCCTTTAAAAGTTTGAAAGATTATCTCACTACTCCTCTTGTTTTACAACCCACTATACAAGAAAGATAATTTATCCTTTATACAAAAACATCAACCCATGCTTTAGCAGCATTATTGGCTCAACAAGATGATAATGGTAAAGAACATCCTATTTATTACATTAGTCAAACTTTGATTGACTATGAAACTCAATATACAATGATAGAAAAACAATGTTTGGGTCTTGTATTTGCTACTAGTAAATTGAGACCTTACTTGTTAAATGTAGAAATTCATGTGATGACAAAGTTTGATCCTTTAAAACATCTTTTTGCTAAAACTGATTTATCAAGATGCTTAGCTAAATGGGTTATGTTGTTAATTGAGTTTGATCTTAAATTTTTCACTCAAAAAGAAATTAAAGGACAAGCCTTAACCAACCATTTAGCTGATGCTCCTTCTCTATTAGCATTACCTAATATGGACACATTTCCATATGAGAGTGTGTTGGCTATCAAAAAGGAAACATGGGAATTGTACTTTGATGGATCTAACTGTAGAAATAGCTCTGGAGCAAGGGTTATAATGATTCCACCCTCTAGAAATCCTATTCCCTTATCCTACCAATTGAACTTCCTATGCACAAATAACACTGTAGAGTATGAAGCCTTAATTTTTGGATTACACATAAATTTAGCTCTTGGGTGTTCAACACATTAATATATTTGATGATTCTCAATTAATCATTAAGCAAATAAGTGGTTCATATCAAGAAAAACATGACAAGTTATTTAAGTATAAAGATCTCACAATGACTTTATTGGAATGCTTTGAATCATATACCATTGAAAACATACCACGAAAGGATAATTGGCATGCAAATGCAATGGCAAATGTTGCTTCCCTTTTATCTCTTGAAGATCCTTTTGTCGATTTCATATTTATAGCCCATACAATCACAAAACCATTAATAGACGATAAAATTAAAGAAGTGTTATTGACTTATATTAAAAACTCTAGTGAATGGTACACAACAATATTCAACTACTTAAAAGAAGGTGCCTTTCCTAAGCCTACAAATAAAAAAACTAGAGCTCATCTTCAAAAAATTGCATCTAAATATATAATCCTTATGGAAGTGTTTATAGACGATCATTTGACAGTCTTTTACTAAGATGCCTTAAACAATTAGAAATCCCTATAGCCCTTGAAGAAGCTCATGTGGGTACTTGTGGGGGGAATTTTGGAGGAAGATTGTTAGTTCAGAAGTTAATTCATATAGGATATTATTGGAGACATATAGAACAAGATTTTTTTTCTCATGTTAAGAAATGTCATAAATGTCAAGAACACAACAATTTGATTCACACTCCTACTTTTGAGCTTTGTGCCTAAGTTCCTATTTGGACATTCTTGGTTTGGGGTTTGGATCTTATTGGAAAAATATCACCAACTTCTTCTGTTGGACATACATTTATAATCACTACAACATATTATTTCACAAAATGGGTAGAAGCTATCCCTCTTCATTCTACAACAACTAATGCAATATGTTGTTTCATATTGGAACACATTATTGCTCACTTTGGTCTTTCTTTCGTTTTGGTTTCAAACAATGGAACTCCATTTGAGAACAACGGCATGAAGAAATTTTTGGAAACCTTTCATATTCAACATTATTTTTCAACACCGTATTATCCACAATCAAATATTCAAGTAGAATCAGTTAACAAAACTATTGAACAAATCCTAAGGAAAATGGTAAGTAAACATAATAAAGAGGCACACTCAATTAACTTATGTGTTGTGGGCCTATCGTACAAGTATTAGAACATCTATAGGAAACACTCCCTACAACTTTGTAGTTGGTACCAAGGAAATAATGCACTTAGAGTTAGAAATTCCTTCATTGAGAATTTCTCTCAGGGGGCTTATTGATGATAATACCTATGAAGAACAATGATTGCATCAACTTGAAATGCTTGATGAACAACATATCAATGCTCTCAAGCATCTCCAAGATTATTCTAAATGAATGCAACATAGTTATAATGATCATTTCTATTGGATCTCAGTTGTGTTTATGGTTTGTCCTTGATGACAAAATCTCTAATCCTTATGATTTATAATGGCACTTCTTTGATGTCTCTTGGCTATTACAGAAAGTTATTTGTTATGCTTTAATTTCATGGTGATGAGAATTCTAGTTCAAGTTATGAATGCTATCTCTTTGACTGACAGAGTTTGAAAGATGGTTTCTTTGTCAGGATGGTTCTTTTTGCATATCATAGGTATTGGTTGTTTCTCATTCGGGCTTACACATATCGGCATGAGTATGGCAGGGTCTCCCCAATCCACTTTGAAATGTCTGAGTTTCCTATCGGCAAGACATTTCAGATGTCATGGCGATTGAATTTATCTTATAGGTTGCTGTCGGCAAGACTTCTCTTTTGTTTCGATGACAAAATGTGTTCTCTATCGACATATGTTATACCGTTGAGATAAGGTCTTATCGATTTCCTTATGTCTCCCCGACCCACTTTAGAATAAAGTATATTGGCATGAGTTTGGCCGTCGGGCTGAGGTCATAGTGAAATCATATTGTCTCCCTGACTAGTGCTTATGAAGTTTCATCGGCAAGAGCTGAGCGGTTTCGGAATAGGTCTTGGCGAAGTGGTTTTGTCTTACCGAACATCACATGGAGGAGTTTTCTTTGGCAAAACATAATGTATTTGGTATATTGTCTCTTCGAAGATTTTAAGTCTCACCGATTGTTGCATTGAATGTCTTATCGACATAAGGTTACTGCTTCGGCGAAATGTTATATCGAATGTGCAATGTCACACCGACCTTGGTGGATGGATACTTTTCAGTAAGAGCTTGTGATATTCAAAGGGAGGTCTTAGCGACTCCGAGTGAATGAAGTTTTTTGGTATGACTCAAACTTTCAACAAAAGGTCTCACCGATATCATAATGTTATAGTGATGCACATCAGGAAAAAGGTTTCTGTCGGTGTGAGATCTTTAATGTCTTGGTGATCTTTTGTGAGCTCGGGATGTTTCGGCAAAACAAGGGGCAGTCTATATAGTGTCTCCCTGACTATGTATTGTCTTGGTGACTTGGAAATGATAAAGGCCTTTGGCATAGGTATTGAATTGTCATGATGACAATGTGTATCGAATGTCTTTCGGTATGACAAAGTTTTCTCCAAGAGGTCTCCCCGAAGGTTGTATGTTACAACGATAGTGAATGAAACTAAAGGGCATCTCGGTAAGAAGTTTCCTCATGTCTCAGCGAAAGAATAATATACTAAGGAAGTCCATCGGTGTAGCATGTTGTATTTGATATGTCTTCTCTCCGAATCTGATGTGTCACAGCGAAAGCGAATTGAATGTCTGGCAACATTAAAGTTGCCTTCGGCATAACGTGTCATCAATGGAAATAAAAAGGTTTAGGGAAATTTTTTTGAGCTTATTCTTTTTGACTGGGTATCGAACCCTAGCCTGACCGCCACCATGAGTGTTTACGTTTCTATTGTTGCTGACTATAACAGTTCTTATAGAGGTTAATTTGGTGCATTTCTGATTGGAAGCTCGATAGAGGATAATGGAGCCATGGGAGTTACAAATCTGTCTGGTATTTTTATTTATGCATTTCATACTGCGCATATTAATTTATTATCACCATTTTTCTTAATTTCTCTCTACATCTCAGTCTATATGATGCCTTGACTGAGTATTGTCATTCATGTATTAGAGGTTATGATTTTATGTGGTGGATAGTTGTGCGTTTTATGCAGAGAAATGATCTCACATGTTACAGATTTGTTGAGAACGGCTCTTAGCTGGGTTGGTTGTTCTGTCGTTACTCGAAGAGATAGTTACCTATAAGCGTAAAATCAAGATGTATATAGAAACAAAAACTTAGTTTTCTATTATTTGTTGATGTAATTCTAAGATAATCATTCTTTGGTTGTAAAGAAATATATGGATAAAATTTTGCAATAAATCTGTATAACAAAGATCTGGGGTGTGTGAGTTTCTTCTTCTCTATGAGGTATTTTAGGTATTTATTGAATCTTTAAAGGTATTCTGTAGATGAGAAAATAGAGAAATATGTTCTTAACTAAAAATAGAGAAATCCTCTAAGTTATCATTATTGTTCAATTCATAATTTGAGGGGTTGGCACTCCTTGAGATAGATATCTCTAAATGAGGGGTTGGTGCTCCTTGAGTGGTGCTCAAAAATCAACCTATAAGGCATTGTGAATAGTTGATTAAAAGATTAAGCCTGGAAGGCATTTAGGGAGTGGTTTTTATACCCTAGTTTTCCCACTTAGCAAAATGTGTGTCTCTTTTCTTCAATACGTGACTTTACTATGTTGTTGTTTCTGTTCATTGTTGAGTTATTACTTTTCTCAATTATGTTTATGAATGATTACATTCAACTCATGAATGCATTAATTAGAGTAATATTGAGAACAAATCTATGATATGTTTTGAAGTTTTTGAAAAATTGGTCAAATTTGTTAAGACACTGATTCACCCCCCCTCTTAGTGTCATTTTAACTCCAATAATTGGTATCAGAGCATAGGGTCCTCTAATTGGTTTAATTACCTTGGATTGATCTTGGTCTTGGAGTTTGTTTTTTATGGCACATTCTCAAGAAGGTGCCTCTGTTACTAGAGCTCCGTTATTTGATGGAACAGATTATGTGTTCTGGAGAATAAGAATGGAAGCTTTTCTTGTTTCTTTTGATGTTGATGTTTGGAGCATTGTTTTGAGAAGATTACAATGTACCAGCCACTATTCCCACTGATGCTGCTGAGAAAAAGAAGTATGAAACAAATGCCAGATCTAAGCATTCCATCTTGTGTGGATTAACTAAAGATGTGTTCATTAAAGTCATGAATTGCAAATCTGCTCATGGAATCTGGGAAAAACTTGAAACTATATATCAAGGGAATGAGAAAGTCAAACTGTCAAAAATCATTACTCTCAAACATCAGTTTGAGGAGTTGAAAATGAAGGATGATGAGAAAGTGGCTGAATATTTCCTAAGATTTGATGAAGTTGTCAATGGAATGAAAGGTCTAGGTCAAGAGGTTAATGAATTTGATGTGGTCACAAAAGTTGTTAGGTCCTTACCATCTAAATTTGAATCTAAGGTTTCAGCCCTAGAAGAAAAGAAACACTTTGATAAGCTTACCTTAGATAGCCTGCAAGGAATACTTATTGCCTATGAAATGAGAACTAGCAAAAACAATTCAACAGGAAAAGAAACTGCCTTTAACTCTGAAAAGAAAGAAAAAGTCGATGTTAGTGAATCAGAGTTGTCTGATTCTAAAGAATCTCATTTTGTTAGAAGATTTAAAAAGGGATCAGGAAAATATAAGGGAAAACTTCCCTTTAAATGTTTTAACTGTGGAAAAATAGGTCACTTTGCTGCAAAGTGTCCCTATGATGATCAAATCTATGACAATGAGACAACTGAAATACAGCCTAAGAAGAAGGCTTTCAAACCTAAACGAAACTTCAATTTTAAAAAGAAAAGTCTGTTTAGTAAGGATGAATCTGATATTGAGTCTGAAGACTCATCAGCTGATGAAGTTGAAACTTTGTTCATGGCTGAATTTACTTAGAAAAATGATTCTAACACCATTAACACTGAAGAAGGTGAAGTAGATCTTGAAAGTGAGCTGAAATGTGCTCTTCAAGAGGTCAGAAAACTCAAAAAACAAGTTCTTACTCAAGAACATAAACCAGATCAAGAATTGATCTCTCTGAAAACTTAGCTTGAAGAAGCTAAAAGAGCTGAAGTCTATCTTAGAGAGACTGTAAGCTACAAAGATCATGAAATTCAAAAACTGGAACAAGAAGTAGTCCTTCTTAGGAAGGAAATTGAAAAATATGAAAGCACTCTAAAACTGAATGAGATGCTCAGCAAACAAAAGGTGTATAAAGATAAATCTGGTGTTGGTTTTGAAAAGGGTGAATGCTCAACTGACAAAGCAAAACAAAACCCCTCTTCTGAAGTAAAAAATTCAGGTTCAAATCACTCAGAATCTGGTAAGGATCATGCTAAGTTTTTCAAAGGTAATAGACCTTCATACAATGTCAATTCTTTTTTCTATGGTTATTGCTTTTTCTACAACAAATTTGGTCATAAGGTGAGCACTTGTAGGCTTATGAATTCTAGAATACCCAGGTTTGGTCTTAGGCAACACTATGGTTTTGTTAGACAGACTAGATGTTTTAAATGCAATACTTTGGGACATTCTGTCAAACAGTGCAGAACTAATCTGCAATCGAAACAACAAAAAATTAAAAAGGTTTGGAAACCTAAGGCTATCAACAACTTTGAGCAAACCATGTTGGTTCAAATTGATTTTCATTCCAAGAAAAAGGACTTATGGGTCCTGGACAGTGGATGTTCTAACCATATGACTAGCGATAAGGACAAGTTTATAAAACTTGAAGATTATTTAGGTGAATATGTCAAGTTTGGTGATAATTTTGGTATTCAAATTAAAGGTAGAGGTTCACTTCTTCTGAATGAAGACACTCCTATCTATAATGTGTACTATGTGGAAGGTCTCAAGCACAATCTTCTAAGTGTTAGTCAAATCTGTGATAGTGGTTATCATGTTCTTTTTAATTCGCAGGGATGTGAGATTAAGAACAAGCTTGGAAAGGCTATTGTAGCTGGAAGGAGGACAAAAGGAAATGTGTACAATCTCCTTGACTCATCTTGCAATGACAATATTCAAGGTATGTGTCTAATGGGCCAAATTGAAGAGAGTTGGTTATGGCATAAAATATTAGGACACATAAACTTTGAAAATCTAGTTAGAATCAGTAAGAATCATAATGTTAGAGGCTTACCAATTCTTAACAAGCCAGAAAATTCTGTTTGCAAAGAATGCTTAAGTGGTAAACAAACTAAAATCAGCTTCAAGACAAAAGAACATTCTTCTTCAAAACCTTTATAGTTTGTGCATACTGATTTATGTGGACCAACTAGAACAGGTTCTATTAATGGTGAAAAATACTTTATGCTTTTTGTAGATGATTATACTAAAATGGTTTGGGTCACATTTCTTAAGCACAAATCTGAATCCTTTGAAAAGTTCAAAATCTTTCTTAAAATGGTTGAAAAGGAATCTGATCTGAAACTCAAATGCCTTCGATCAGACAAAGGAGGTGAGTTCACCTCTCAATAGTTTATTGATTGCTATGAACAACATGGTATTAAAAGGAAATATGTTGCAACTAAAACGCCTCAACAAAATGGGGTAGTTGAACGTAAAAATAGAACTGTAAAAGAAATGGCTAGAACCATGCTAGATGAAGCTAAGTTGTTTGATATGTATTGGAAAGAAGTTGTTCATACAGTTGTATACATTTTGAATAGAGTGTAGCTTAGGGTAAAATCTAAACACACTCCTTATGAACTGTGGTATGGAAAAACTGCTTCTGTCAAATACTTTAAAATTTTTGGAAGTAAGTGTTTTATCAAAAAGGATGATGATAATCTTGGAAGTTTTCAATCCAAAAGTGATGAGGGTATCTTTTTGGGATACTCAACTCATAGCAAAGCTTATAAATGTCTCAACAAAAGGCTTAATAATATTGTTGAAGTTGTTAATGTAAAATTTGATGAAAGACCACATTTGAATGCTGAATCTTTGCAAAATAATGAGGAAGAACTTGAATTTGAAATAATTTCTGAAGGAGTTGGAACAAAAAAGTCTATTGCTAAATCAGCAAGCCCTAAAAATGAAAATGCAAGTCCTGAAAAGGTTGCATCAAATGCTCCTTCAAAAACTCTAGCTATATACCACCCCAAAGATCAGATTATTGGGGATAAAAATGTAGGAGTTCAAACTAGAAGAAAGACTACATAATCTGATGAAAAGGCACAAATTGCTTTTTGTCTAGTTACTCAGTTTGAGCCTAAAAAATTTAATGAAGCTCTCATAGACTCATGTTGGCTTAATGCTATGCAGGAAGAAATTGATCAGATTGAGAAAAATTAGACTTGGGAGTTAGTCCCAAGACCAGATGACAAGAATGTCATTGGAGGCAAATGGATATACAGAAACAAGGTTAATGAAAATGGTAATGTTATTCGCAACAAAGCAAGCTTTTTTTGCAAAGGCTATGCTCAACAAGAAGGTATTGATTTTGGTGAAACCTTTGCACCTGTTGCTAGGCTAGAATCTATCAGAATATTCTTAGCTTATTATGTTTACAAAAACTTTACTATTTATCAAATGGATGTCAAAACTACTTTTTTGAATGGCTATTTAGATGAAGAGGTCTATGTTGAATAGCTTGAAGGATTTATATGCAAAGATAATCCTAACCATGTTTACAGGTTGAAAAAGGCTCTCTATGGCTTAAAACAAGCACCTAGAGCTTGGTACTCTAGGCTGGACAGTCACTTAATTTCTAATGGCTTTGTTAGAGGAGGTGTAGACAGTAATCTTTATGTTAAAACTAAATTTTCTAATATTTTAGTTGTTAAAATTTACGTTGATGATACTATCTTTGGCTGCAATAATGTCACTTTGAGTAAAAAATTCTCTCAGATAATGGAATCTGAGTTTGAAATGTCAATGTTAGGAGAATTAAACTTCTTTCTGGGTCTTCAAATCTCTCAATGTGAGAATGGAATATTTCTTTCTCAATCCAAATATGCTAGAGAGATGCTTAAGAAATTTCAGATGGATGAATGCCATCCAGTTAGCACTCCAATGGTTACTGGTTGCAAACTTACTAAGGTTGATGATTCTCCTGATACAAATCAAATGGAATATAGATCAATGATTGGCAGTCTCTTATATTTAACTGCCTCTAGACCTGACATTATGTAGGCAGTTTGCACTGTTGCACGTTTTCAGGCATCACCTAAAGACTCTCATGTTACTGCTGTTAAACGGATCTTTAGATACATTCAGGGCACTCTTGATTATGGTCTTTGGTATCCTAGGAGCAATGATTTCTCTTTGATTGCTTATACTAATGCTGACTAGGCTGGTTGTTTGGATGATAGGAAAAGCACCAGTGGTGCTGCATTCTTTCTTGGTGATCGTTTAGTGGCATGGCACAGCAAGAAACAAGTATCTGTCTCTCTTTCTACTGTTGAAGCAGAATACATTGCTGCCACTTCATGCTGTACTCAAGTTCTGTGGATGAGTCAGACTCTTTCAGATATGGGTATTGATGTTTCTAAACCTGTTTCCATTCTTTGTGATAACACTAGTGCGATAAATATTTAAAAAAATCCTGTTATGCACTCTCGCACGAAACATATTGCTATTAAGTTTCATTTTCTTTGAGAAAAGGTTTTGGCTAATGAAGTCTGCTTACAGTTTGTTGGATCTCAAGATCAGGTGGCTGACATTTTCACTAAGCCCTTAGCAAAAGAGCTATTTGAGAGGCTGTGACTTCGATTGGCAGTTATCTCTCAATCATTACTTCACTTTGAATAAAACTCTTTGTAGAACAAGTGGCATATTTTCAATTCATACTACTCTCCCACAATCTTGATTGTGTTTATTAGGTTGCACACCATGTACTGGGTAAAGGGACCCTCTTTTTCGGGATGTCTTTTGACCTTTGGTTTTATTGGATTTTTCTTTTTGAGGTCTTGATATGTTGGTCTTGATAGCTTTGGTCTTACCCTAGGGCTTGAATTGGTTAAATTTGGGTTTCGGTGAAAATCCGGGTTTTGACCTGAATCCGAGATTTTCTAGCTCCGGCGGATTTTCTGGGCTCTGGTTTATTGTTTGTTTACTGCTGAATTTTTTGAATCCGAGTTTCTGCTTGACTCCAGGATTTTTTGGTTCTGGCGAATTTTCCCAGACTGCACCAAAATCCTAAACTTCGTTAAAATCTCGGTTTCTACCATATCCGCAGAATTCGTGTTCATCCAGATTTTCCGCGTGTCTTGGTTTTTTCTGGAATTTCGTCTTGGGCTCGGGTTTCTAGATTTTTCAGACATGTCTTGTCGCTCATTAATGCTTGAAGTACCTTTGCTCAGACGTGAATAGGGATGGATTTAAAGTCTTTTAGGCATCATTTTGATTTCATGATGCACTTGTTTTTTGCTTTGGCATCTGAGTTCGCTCTTCATTCGAACTTTGATCATTGATCTTGAGCTGCTTGCGTGTGGATTGTTTGGGCGCTGGTGTCAGAATTTTCGTTGCTAGGGCACACTTGTTTTGTAGTCACCTCTTTGAGCTCGAGCTTAATCCATATTAATCCATGGTAAGTCATCGCTGACCCCTCCCTTTGTTTGCATCATGATTGAGTTTTTCTATGTTGATTGATGGTCATTTCGGGTCGGCCTATGCTTGGTTACGATTTTGTATTTATCGAATTAGGGTTAGACCCATCTTTTCATGGAACTTTATCACCCATACCATGTGTGCTTGTGTTTATCCATTAGATGATGGGTGCGTCCGTTTGGATGGTGTTCTGGGTTAGTCTTTTTCCCTCTAAGTGTGTAATTCGTTGTATTATGCGAGGTTAGGGTTTTTTCGGTGCTCAGCCCAGATTAATGAATTTATTATGGTTTGCATATCTTGTGCCTATATTAAACTATCCCATACCTTGTGAAGACTCAGAGTGCTTTAGATTCATCTTCAGGGATAAGCACTTCAAACCATGAATTTACCCTGGTTTTCATGGCGGGAGGTTTATTCGTCAAAATTAGGGCATCATTGTTTCGCCATGAAGATTAGTCATTTGAGGTCTTTTGAAATTTAAGTTCAAGTGCATTCTAAATCTTGTTGGTTGGCATCGATTTTGAAATCATTTGAATCCCAATTAGCAAGGTTTTACATGATCATTCAGTCGATGGTTCACATGTTGTCATTCGTCGGGTTCCCAAGGTGTCTGCAGAATTTTTGCGCACCCGGATTTTCCCGGTCTCGGCCAATTCCGCGGAGTATAGCGAATTCTGGAACTTCAAACAGTCCGCGAAAATTTATCCTGACCGAACTTTTCCAGTTTTCTTGTCTGGTTTCATTTCTTTCGATTTCTTGAAGTCAGGGGTAATGGAGTAAATGCTAAATGTTGAGTTCTTGTTGCTAATGGATGAATTTTAGGGTAATCTTATAATCTATGGTCCATACTAACGATTTATTTGGATAATGATGTCTTGGCAGCAAGAATCTGTCTGGGTCATATTTCTCCGAATTTCGCCTTGACCAGATTTTCCCGGTTTACCATGTTTTCCCGGATTGCTTTATTTTCTTGGATTTTCATAGATTGGCGATTTGTGATAGTTCTTAATTGATTTATATGATTTTATGCTAATCCTTTGATTGGAACATGTATGACAATTGGATACTCATGACGTTCTTTTGTGAATGCAGGCTGAATCAAGCAAGGCTGCTGCGGGAAAATCCAAAGGTGATACGGAGGGGTCCTCCATTTCAAAGGCATAAAGATTAAGGTTGGATACTAAGAGTTAGTTTCCTGAAAGCAATATATCTTCTGTGTGGTCTGAGGTTTCAGACACCAATGTTAAAGCATGGCGATATGAGGAATTCAAAGAGAGAACAGCTCAGAAAGATCTGTCGGTCCTGAGATAGGGAATGATGAAGTCCGGGTTAGTTCATGTGGCAGGGTTCCCTCCTGCAATCCAATGCTATGAATTAATACTAGAGTGTGCTCGGCAGTATGAATTCAACACACAAAGGGTTGTCAGCACTGAGGGAAGGGTCTTGGAAAATTTTAGTCCTGTTTCTATTGCCCAGGCCTTTGACATGCTATATTTTCCTTCTGTGTACGCTTTGAACATGGACATGGCTAGAACCTATTATGAAAATGAGCCCACTAAATCCCAACAGATGATTAATTCTTGGTTGGAGAAACCAAAGTCACACTATTCCAAACTGCCCAAGCAATTGCACAGAGTTAAATTCATATCAGATATTTATGATGCAATCACATTTTTTAGCAAAGTGGCAGGTTTGAGGAATGTTGGAGTGTTGGAAAGCTAGATGGTTCATGTGATAAACAAGATTGAGCAGGATACCAATTATCATTGGGTAGGACTTATTAGTGTTGTGATTGATAGGAAATTAAGGGATGTCCTAGAGACAAAGAAGTTCACCATGTCTTCTTATGTAATGTATGTGTTGGCTAGATTCTACCCATACAGAGGTTTGAATCCGCAGGGGACATTTGGACAAGATATAGTCTATGAAATATACTCAAAATTGCACCTAGGACACCGGGATTATCGAAGATCCAATGATGCATTTACAATGCATATCACTAGGATGCTTCAAAATGCAGAGCATGTGAGATTGTCAGATGGGGCGAAGGAGTTGATAAAGAAATATGGAGCTTGGTTTATTCAGTTTCCCACTTTCTCCTACATTAGAATTGACAGATGCCAAGTTGCTCCATACAGGTTACCTAGGTACCCTACCAACCATATCGTGTTGTTGGAGGTTGTGAGACAGATATGTGAATTTGATGGAATTGTCAAGAAGGCAAAGCATAAAATAGGTTTTGGTGGGGATTTCCCTCTCAGAATTGGTATAGTTGAGGTGTGCCCTTCCATCTAGTCAGCACATGCAGCGGGGGATGAATTGGAAACTCATGGTTTCTCCTTCCACTCCAAGAGGACAAACTTTGATATCACCGGGGAAGCATAGAAGAAGGCCACCAAGGAGTACCATCATAAGGATGACCTAGAGGATTATTGGGAAAATATCAAGGATGATTTTGAGGCAAGAAAGAAAAGGTACTCAATGCTTCCGGTTGATGTGATCAGGCAATACAAAGTTAGGTTGATCCCTGACCAGCTAGAAGATGATGGGAATATGGTGTAGGACCATGCATATGAGTCTGTTAAGGACAGACCGATTGGAGAGGTCAACTGGAATGATGATGAGGTAACTGAGTTAGAGGACCTAATGGCTCATGTTATGAGATTTACTACTTCATGGTTGAAGCATAAGGTTTGGGAGTTGGAAAGTGAGAAGGTACCTTGTACCTTTAATTTAATGGGGAATCTCAATCCTATGTCCACTTCAGAGGAATCCGAGGAAGATGACCCCAAAGGGAAAACTAAAGGGAGCTCACCCTTCAAAATAAAAATTAGGGGTCCCCAAGAAAGTGAGCCAGAACTGAAAAGAAAGCCAAAGGGAAAGAAAAGAAGCCGAGCTTTGAAAATAGGAAAGTCCTCTGAAGAGGAGGAATTCGAAAAGGCAGAAGAAGAGGATGATCCTCTGCAGCCAAAGAAGACAACAACAACTAGGGTTTCAAAGAGGAAAGGTCAGGATACTGCCAAAGATGAGACTCCTATTGTTGATGTGGAGAGTTCAGGGGGAAAAACTAAGGTCTATTCAAGGAGATCGAGGACTCCATCCCCTAAGGAGCCTATGCAAAAGGTGGATCCTCACCCAAAGATACCCGTTGTGGAGCAACCTTTGGCTACTTCCCCTTCACCAAGTGTACCTAAGCAGGAAACAGCCCATCAAGAACAAGAAACTAGTGGAGAAACAAAGCCATTCAAGGAAGGAGAACTCTTTGGTGCAACAACCAAGCTTGAGGTTGAAGAGGTAGAAAAGCACCCTTCTCCACTAGTACAATATGAAGATTCTTCAGCAAGCAGCAAAGGCAATGAATCGCCTGAAAAGGAGAATATCCCTATTAGGACCCCATCTCCGGTGCAAGAAGAGGAGATTGAAGTAGGTGATCAAGGTGAGCAGCTCCCTGAAAAGGAAAAGGATAGAACAACAGAACAGCATGAAGAGGCAAAAATAGAGGAAATTCGGGCGGAACCTGTTGTCCCGGATTGGTTAGAAAAGGAGATAACCAGGAAGAAACAAGTCATTGTTGAGGACACTCCTCTTGATTGGGATGAGATGTTATCCAAGATCGGCAAAGGTAAGAAGAAGAAGGCGGCCAAAGTAGTTTCAAGAATAGAAAGGGGCGAAGTGAATAACAGAGTTATCCACATTGCCACCCCTGCAGCAGACAAGACTAAAGAAGTCACTGGTAAGGATTATAATGTGTAGAGTTTTAACCTTGGACCAGCTTCTATAGAGCAAGATATTGAAGAGTATGAAGGGTCTAGTGTAGTGATAATTGGCAGATTAAGGAAAGAGACTCAGACCAAGCATGAGCTTAAAAGGGAAAATGAGAGGCTTAGGAAGTGCTTGGAGGATGTAATGAAACCTCTACAATCTCTTCACCCATCTTCCTCTGCCACTCCTGGTTTCTTGCCTAAGGAAACCATTTCTGAAATTGAAAGGATGAAAGCCTCTCCCCAAACTGCAATAGATTGGTTAAAGGATGTGCAAGTGAAAGGAGACAATGCAATCAAGGAAATCCTTTCAGTTGGAAAGGATGCAGTCAGAGCTAAAGACTTGTTGGAATATGTGCTATCCCAAGACAAGGAGGATATCGACCTTTTGTTGCAGAAGTCCAAAGTGATTATGGAATATGGTAAAGATTAGTTGGCTGTGGATGGGATTCTTCCTTCCTCCAAACTTAATGAGCCTTGGGAATGGTTTGAGGCTTTGCAGATTCGGCAGAAGGCCATGAGGAAGATTTAGAAACAAAAGAAGCTAATAGATGGTGATTTAACTAGTGTCTATGAGGGATGTATTGCATTTTTTGAGATTATGATTGGTAGGAGGAAGATTGCTCCTAAGTATTTGAGCCTGGAACAACTAAGGGAATGGTGGCATGATGTCTATGCCCCAAATTCTGAAAATGTTATAACAGGACACCAGCTGCATGATGAAGCAACCTATTGGTAGTGATGGATAAGTATCAATCTCACAGGGATGATTGGAATAAGACTGTTAAGCAGTCAAAGGAGGAGATTGGCTCTATTGAATGCCGACTTAAGATCTTACCCTTGCCACCTGTCACCGAGCTAGATAAAGTGTTTTTGAGGGTTCAGGGATCATTGGCCCAGAGTAAAGATAAGGGAGGTGGTAGTTAATGCCATTTTAATATTTGTGCTTCCCTATTATTATAGGGCATGTGTTAATTCGGGCTACATTGGGGAATGTGTCTAGGGCGACCTTGATGATGTATTGGCATTTAATGTGTGCCTTATTTTGAAATTCATAAGGCTAACTTGTTTTGGGGCAAAATATATTTTTGTAAATGTTTGGCTGGGCCGACATGTCTTGAGAATTTTCAATAAATGGGCATTCTCGCCTCAGTGTAAACAGTTAGAAAAAGATAACAGAAACAAGTTAGAGAAAAAGAGTTAAAGCATTTTTGGGATAATAGTGAATTTCTTGAAGCAAGTATTGTAAACAAAACAGTGGAATTGTTGCAGCATTTTGATGATCTAATACAATTGAAGACATTGTGGTTTTCCTGGTGAAATCTCTTGTGTTAGCTTATCTTGCATGGTTCCTATTGTTTCATCTTTTAAATTGCTTGAAGATTTAGGGTTTAGTGTTGAGCATTAAATTAGTTTGGTGAATGATGTTTATGATTTCATATTTGGAATGTTTGTAGCAATCCCAGGTCTATACTCCCAGTAACTATCTGATTGTAGTAGGCTGGTGAAGTCAACCTGGACCATATATTTATGTGTGCTTAGTTCGATTGTGGATGAATATCTGTGATTTGAAAATCTATACACCTTAGAAGATTGCACCGTTCTTGTGATATTGCATTGTGGGTTAAGCAAGAATTGGTTATTTGAGATTGGTCCATTCTAGATATCTGTCATTCGCATTGTTCATTCTAGGAACAGTTTAGATCTTGTCATATCTTTGCACTCTTATCTTTTGCTATTTCTTTATCATCTAGTTAGATTTAGGATTTGAGATCATTATATTGCAAAATCCAATAAGTGGGAAGATACAGTTTGTTTGTAGTAAGGTTTGATTGTGATTACCAGCATTTTCACATATTATCTGAGTTGTTTATGCATTGTCATGACCTGACACCCGAGAGACCTTGGGGAGTGATTTTCAGTAATTTATTGTTGAAAATTACCTTTCAAGAGATAGAATATTGCATTTTGTCTGAGTTGTTGCTGTGCAGAAAACACCATCAACAGATTGGTGCTAGAAGGAGGGCCTGAATGAGCTCACTGGATCATTTCTTAAATGCCTCTCTCACGAGAAAGATGTGGGAGAAACACTAGTCTACCCAGGAGAGGAAGATTTCACGAGATTACAGGTTCCCCGCACTAGGTCAAGAAGGGACTGAAAGGGAAGAATCATCATCACCATCCCTTCACCATCATCATCCACATCTTCACATCCCTAAGGTTGAGGGGCTATACCCATCCACGAGGAATTGGTTCCCATTCAACAACCCCAACCTATTGTTAACCAACCACAACCACCACCCCCGCTTTTACCAATGGCTTTCCTTTCTAATAATCCATCTCCCTTGTTCTTCCATGCCTACAATGTTATGCCCAAAAACCCTGAGCATTTCTGTTCAAAATTCCATGTTAATGACCCAAACAGGACTGCAAAAGAACATATAAGGATTTTTCAAACTTGCCTCAAAGATAGAGGGATTGTTCATGAGGATGTTGCCTATAGGTTGTTTCATTATTCACTAGGAGAAGAGGCCTTTTACTGGTACAATCATCTCCCGGCTGGTTCAATTCTTAATTAGAATGATCTTGAAACTGCCTTTTTACAGAAATTTTGAATACCTATTAGTGCTAATGAATTATATCTGCAATTCACCAAAGTTAAGAGAGAGGTTAATAAACCAATATCCAGTTTCAATAATAGGTTCCACCGTGCATACACCAGACTACAAGATCCATATATTCTAGATAATAATACAGCCCTGGGAGTCTATTATGAAGCCCTGGACAGCCTCACAACAACCTTTTTGAAGTGGAGACCCAATCCTCTAGCTACCCTAACTGATGCCTATATAGAGGTTGTTAAGCTTAGCACATATTTGAG